>BQNB010060246.1:0-22950 GCA_026074375.1 Tanacetum coccineum
TTGAACGCTAATTTTTAGCTTACACGATTTAAACTTAATTCATGAAATTACAAGCAAACGCGTACAATACTAAAAATAAATAGCATAGTTATCAACGTCGTCAAAGACTTGAAAACACAGGGTGTTATATAAACGAGCTAGACTTTTGTCTTGTATCTTTGAGTGACCGAAGCTTCTTTGTTCGGGTCCATTTATGTGATCCTAACATCATATGTACTAGGCCTTTCTAGTCCAAGAAGGACACCTCCCTCAGGGGTAGTTCCAAGGGCATCCCTTGTGGTTCCAAGCTCAAATGGTCCTTGATAAATCGACTGAAGAATTTGCAATCCATTTTTCTTTCCCCTACAGTACAATCGGATTCGTTGTGACCATGATTCGTAATCAGTCCTATCGAGCATAGGAGGGCGGGTATCGGAACCGGCCGCTTGAATATCATCTGAATTATTGGACATGGTTGATTACTTGTATTATGATAAACTTTGGATCTGTACAATGATTAGTGATTGTATGTTAAAAGTGATGATTGTTTGTTTGATTAGGTGATATGTTCTTTAATTGTGATTTGGTTTGGTTGAAATAAGTTAACGTAATGAAGATAGTGAAACTTAGGCAAAACGAAGTGAAGAACCCTAGACAAAACGCAGTGAAGAATGAAATTTTGCCAGAGTAACTTTTTTTATCAAAACGCAATATGGTCTTCAAGCAAAACACAATGGAGGTCTTGAGCAAAACGCATTGATGTTGAAGCAAAACGCAATGATGAATGAAATTTTACCAGAGTAACTTCTTATCAAAACGCAATATGGTCTTCAAGCAAAACGCAATGATGAATGAAATTTTACCAGAGTAACTTCTTATCAAAACGCAATATGGTCTTCAAGCAAAACGCAATGGAGGTCTTGAGCAAAACGCAGTAATGTTCAAGCAAAACGCAGTGATAGCTTGAAGTAAAATGCAATGAGGTCTTGAAGCAAAACGCAGTGAGGTCTTGAAGCAAAACGCAGTGAGGTCTTGAATCAAAACGCAGTGAGGTCTTGAAGCAAAACTCAGTGAGGTCTTGAAGCAAAATGCAATGAGGTCTTCAAGTAGGCAAAACGCAATGAAGAATGTCTTAGAGAGGCAAAACGCAGTGAAGAAAAATACGAACTTTTTCACCTAAAAACACCTTTTTACCTAAATATCCCCTTTAAAGTTTTTCTTGGTTTCTTTTGTAAACTTGTCCTGAAGGTTATAAACAACTATAAAAACAACTAACTTTAACATACAAAAGTTAGAATCATAAGAAGTGTCACGTATAGTCCATAAACCTTCTAAAAACCAAAATTTTGGTCTAAACTAACCATGGAACGCACACACATTCTTGCTTTTCATCCCATGGCTTTGATACCCAATTATAGTATATTTGGATATATAACACTTGGTATAGTTAGGTGTTGGCACGATTTTCTTAGAGAGAGAAAATGGGGAGTGCTCTAGTGAGAGAAAATCAACTTAGTGTATGCTTATGAATAAAATGATCATACAACCTTCCCATCGGCTGGAAAGGGGTTATTTAGACAAAGTTTTTCGGTGCCCCTAAGTTGACCATGATGTTGGCTAACAAGTGGTTAAGACCCAGGCCCAACACCATAAGTCGTATGGTAACTAAGCGATTAATACTAAGACTACGAGCTAACCTATGCTAGATATAACACGGGGTAACCGAGTCTTTTACATGGATTTTCATAATCCTAACAAAAACGGATTCAAAAAATGATAATGATAAAGTCAATATGCCTTCGTTTCCATCACCCGAGCCTACGGTCAGTTATTTTGATGATTTAGACTTCTTTAAAGATTTTGAGAAAGAATTTCCAGCCATTGTTTACAATGATGCTCTAACGTTTAAATCAGATTTCTTAACTGAACCTACTGTAAGTCCTCAACATATCGATGAATTTGATTTGAAAGATGAAACATCATTGTCCGAATGTGAGAAAGAGGAAAAAAACGTTTTATACTTTAAGGATTTACTTCCTTTTAACGTAATTTATCCTGATGATCTAAAATCGGATACGGACAATGATAATGATAAAATTGATATTGAGCAACCTTCGGGGGATATGTCTATCATACCATCAGCTAATGTAATAAAAATCGATGCTCAATGGTCAAATAAGCTTTTTGAAACAAGTCATGATACATCTAACAAATTTTTCAAAACTGAAACTTTTGTCAAGAAATTAAATTGTAATATCATGACATGTAATTTTTTCAAGAAAGGGATGCCATTTGTTTTTCTAATTAAGATCGTTGTTATGTGCCATTTTTGCATCTCCGTTCGACCCTAAGTTGTTTTATAAGGATGGGATTAAATTGGGGCAAGTCTAACTTAAAGACTTTTCTGTAAACAAAAGTGCTTGCTGGGAGACAACCCAGAATGTAACTTTCAATTTCTTATCAAGTCTGTCTTCCCAGACTGTCTATATGGCGTATCCAAACCCTATGGATATGGCGTATTGACCTTCTAGACGTTATCCAGTCTTTATTTTCAGCACAGTCTATACGACGTATTTATATGGATGACTAAAAGATGGAAAAGGTCAAACTTAACGACCGGCTTAAACAAAAGTGCTTCTCGGGAGACAACTCGATAGTTTTTAAATTGTTTGTCGCACTTTAATTGTTTGAATTTAATTGTTTGCTTGTATTGTAGGTTAGCGAAAGTACGAATTGCACGAACGTCTTCTAACTTTCATGCAGGACCTTGCTGAAACGAAATTCAACTTAAAGAGAATACTCTGAAAAATGTCAAAAGTGTTGAACTCTCTCGGGCAATCTGAAGCCCTTATCAACATGCCTTTTTGCTCAAACACTCACAATGCAGAACCATCTGGAGCAAACTATCAGGGGAGTTTCCTCGTTCTAATTCGTTTCCCTTATTATTTAATTGTTTTATATACAACGAGGACGTTGTATAATTTAAGTGAGGGTGGAGAATTAGAACGTACTTGTCCTTATTTTCACAAATAAAATGCTAACATACTTAAAAATGGATCAAATTAAAAAAAATTAGCATGACTTTTTGTGAAAAATCACTAGTTACATTACCTAGCGCACGATAACCCTTAATGCCAATTTGTGAGAATTAAGCCTATCCGTTTCCAATTGCTTACTTAAAATTCCACAAAAATATGTGTTTGCCGGTGATGTAGTGGACTTTAGAACTTGGCCTGGTTTATCACTCGAGACCTCAATGATGAGTACTATGGATTTAGATGGAGTAACATGCTTGAATGGTAGATTTCTAGGATTAAACCAAAAAGCCTACATGTCGTAAAATATTAACTAACTACATTGGTTAGTTAACCCCCGTGTAACCCTTTTTCCTACTCTCACTTTTAGAGTAAAGATACCCCTAGAACAACCTGCTGAGCCATTCCTTTCTTTTTCCTACACCAATTAAAAATTGTTTTGTTTCACCTTTACACCTTAGCCTACCGTGTAGATTAAAGCCTATCTTTATCAATGTTGCTAGTTGCTTTCGTGTAAAGTCTTGTAGTTCCTGTGTCAAAGTGGAATTTCTCTTTATCTGTAAAGGTCGGGAAAATTGCACAATGCAATGGGGATAGTTTGTAGCTCGTGTATTTTGCTACTTTCGCAATTATGAGTTATGTCCGAAGAAGAAAAGTTAAAAGGAAAAATCAACCGGACAAATGATGACAGTGAAGACGGTGAATTACACCGAGATTTATGATGTATTATTAGCAAGCAAAAAAAATATTATTGAAAAGAAAGATAGTCGGTTCATTGAGCTTATACCAAAGAGATTGTTTGAAAGGATCGATTATTCGTTGATACGTACAAAAATCAACGATGTAAAGTATTGTAAAAAGTGACCGATATCACCACTTATTTTGTAAAAGTATGTAAAGTTCAGGATGTAAGGGAAGTTGACCGTTATGGGAACGTCAATTTAGGTTTTCTTTGTCATTTCTATGATAGAGGCGTTTGTTCATATGTTCGAGTCTTCATCATGGGACGGTTGGGAAAAGTTACTAGCAACCACACCTTATTTGTTGGCTTTAATCTATCTGTTTTGTGATTTTTATTTAACAACAATTTTACTTCCCTTTCCTCATAACTAACCTTAGGATCTACTCGAATGAGGATGTGTACGAGCATGGATGTCTATTCCGTCGATACGGCCATGTATGCATGTCTCAGCTGCCTTGTTTGACGACGACCTCTGGTGAAAGTCAGAAGCTCTATACCCTATATCATTCTTCATCCTAAAAAGAATGATTAAACCCGAGCCTACTAATAAATACCCAATCTACCTTTTGACTTGTTACTCCTTAGCTTTAGAGGTGGAGATGTGTAGCCTTGCCAAGCCTATGATACGAAGCTTGTAACACCCCCAAAAATATGACGCAGCGGAAATGTGTCCGGGAGTGTTACTTCATAATACAACAGCACAAGATACAAGAGAACGACCTCTAAATGTGTCGTTTGAAAAGTAATCTCGTTGATTTTCTTGAAATTGATATAACATTTATCCCATAATTGCATCACAATGAAAAGCTTGAAAATACACGATATTTGACATTGAATTTAGTAGACTCCAATGATTATCAAAGTAGGACCAAGCATTAATTCACCTAAGAAAAAACAAGCTTTAAAAGTGTCAACTTAAAGTTGGTGAGTTCATAGGTTAGTTAAAAGTATTAAATGTATATTCATTAATGGATTTGTCTACTGTGTCATCAAAGTTACCATTTTAAACGTTTAGTGACTACTGTCTCTCTACAATATCATAATGTGATTTAAAATGTTGGATCAAAGATTTGTAATGCATGCCTGGCCTATTTCAATCCTTAAATAGTCACCATTTGTGATTATGATTACACATATAAGTTCATGAAACTGTGACGTAGACTTGTTTGTATGCCACTTTATTCAAGGCACTGTAAGAATGTACCCATCGTAGGTTGTCCCCTCCAAGAACACCCGGGCAGTAATAAAAATATTCATGTGTATGTGATTGCTGGCCCCGTAGGCGCCAATCCAATTATGATCCGACATGGTATAACATTCGTTCTCGGTGTTGTTTAGTTAGTCACCGACGGGGAATTGTCATCCCAACATAGATTCTATCTTATAACTTCGCGGCTTACACTCTGAGTACATTTAACAGTTCATGCAACTTAAGCACTTCATATTCATTTTATAAATGACATCCAAGTTGTAGTATCCATAAGTGAAACTAGGTGATGTTTCTCATCATGAGAATGTAAATGAGTATGTAAAAACTAATTTGTAATCAACCATGTAAATGCATTGCAACAAGCATGTTCTCACCCAAAAATATATGTAAAACTAGTAAAACATTGGGGCTAATAAAACTCATCCTTGATGTTGCAGAAACAATGGACGGATAGGCATCTAATATGCACAACACGAACGGATGACGTACCGGCTCGATCAAGAATTGCAAACTAATCTTATCGGCTTTAATACCCACTAATTCGAATGATGAATGTGATTACCTTGATAAAATATTTGTTCTCAAGTCTGTAATAGTTTGGTGGTTGGGGTAATAAAATAAACAAAAAAAGTAAGCCGCAAGTGTGTAATATATTTGTATATATTACATAATGAAAAATGACCAAGTATATAATTCATACCGTGAATTATATAACAAGATACACAACCAAAAGAATAACTCGAAGCGTATATAATACACGACATGTGTTATATCTAAGAGGTGACAATTAAAAATAAAATGGTCTAATTATATAATACTTTCCAAGTATTATATAAGAAAGATGATAAAAATAAATGAAATTAAATAATTTGACATGCGCCCGGATATCCCCAAATGGTTTAATAGAAAGTTCCTTTATAAAAATAAACGCACGTTTTAAAGTTGCGGATTAGATAAATGAAATCTCTAAAATTATAGCTTACGTTTGATTATCGGGTCTTCACCATTTAATAATTCTTAAGGCATTTAATTCGTCCATTTCAAGATAATAAATAAAGTAGGATTTGTAAAAATATACTAAGCGTAGCAATTTATAAAAATCTCGGCATGACCTATTCATTTGTTTAACGTTTTCCATATTAACAAAAGTTAATTACTTTCCCTCAATTGAATCAACCCATTTATTGCAAACCAAACCACACCCTCTTAACATTTGTTTATCCCCAATCCAAATACTCTTAAATATGTATTAACACAAATCCATGCACGCCCTAACAGTTTTTATGACAAAAACGGATATTAAATTGCATAACATTTTTATTTAACCAATACCACCATTAGATCCGGTTTTCATATATACATACATATATATATATTATATATATATATATATATTTAATATATATATATATTTATATATATATAGTATATTTATATTTATACTAGTTGCAAAGCCCGCCGATGGAGCGGGCTTGCCATGTGAGTATCATAGGAATATTAAAGTGACGGTTAATTAATTCGAAGATCGCATTACATATTTATTGACTGAATAAAGACAAAAACAACTGAGTGGTAATCTTATATAAGTATTTGTCATTACAAGTAGCTTTTTAGTTCAAATCCGATAAAAAGTTTCTTTATACACAACGTTTGTCGTTGAATTTGTGTATTTACAATCTTCTATAACAACATAGAATCTTCAGAACCCTTATGCTCTCTTGATCCTTGAGACAAAGGCATATAGTTTCTCATGGAGAAAACCGGCCTCTGATGGGCGGGTTGTGTTGTGAATATCGTTTACACAAAAATTAAGTAAAATGTGAATCATTAATAAAAAAGGAAATATGTATGGAATGGGTTAACACGAATAGAAATGAATGCCTCACTCGTTCTAAATAACCGACCCTGGATGGGTTTTGGGTCTTGTATTGAGAATATCGTTTACAAAAAATAAATAAAAGTGAATCAATAATAAAAAAAAGAATATATTTATTGAATGGTTACAACGATAGAAATGAATGCTCACTCGTTTTTACATTAAACGTTTATTTTGTTTTTTCACTACATAATATATGCAATGACCAAGTTCACGCTATGCCATACACCCATTGTAGTTAATTTTCTTTATTGCAATACACAGCCTGCAAATTTAATCAGTCAGTATTTTTTTTGTTTAACTAAGAAACAACACTAAACAAATAGTTAAGCTTCATGATATTTTTTGCTTTCCGGTTTTAAATTATTGTTATTAAAAATTGAAACAACGACAAAAAAAATGTTTGTATTAGAGTTTACACTGAATCCGAGTGAATTCAACAAGGTTGAAAATACTCAAAACATCTTTGCAGCGGTAGAGATCCATGTCATATTTCTTATCCCAAAGGATTTCCTCAAGCAATAACCGCACCTGTAGAAATACATGATATGTAAGAAACACAAAACAATTCACAAAGCTGCAAACATAGCAAGTAAACTTGCAAAACTGCCATTTTTGGTACAAGCCAAACAGCCGGGTCGGGTCATGTTAACCCCCTAACAATATGAACTACTATATGAGTTATATATACTTATACTTTAAGATACCAGATGTAGGTCGGGTTGAACACGGCCTCTTATTTTTCCACAGATGACTTTTTATATTAAACGATTTGTGAATTATTTATGGTTTATGAATACAATAGTGAATTAAGTTTTTGAATAAATGATTTAGTAGATTGCAATGTTGCATGCATATAAATATTGCCCTTACAACTATCAAAACCATTCAATAAACTTGGGGCACCATTCCCTTCTTGGTACTACTTTTTTTTGAATTTGAAAAAAAATTGTAGATATATAAAATTATAGTGTTATATAAACCACCAATCACTAACGACTCCAGGTTGGCGGGAATACATACTTGTTTCCTGAATCTTTAGAAAATGGTGACACGGCTAATGACACAACCAGTTCTGAAGCAGTCATAGAAGTCATGGTGCATTTGACTGATCCATCTATAAAAGTATCTCCTGATGCACAATATAAACCAATTAGTGCTACAATTTAAACTAAATAAGTTTACTCAAACTTGATTTCCAAAGAGTTTTGCGTACGATTCCGGCATCTTAAATTATATATTTTGATTTAAATAGCCTGGTAAACCGTCACTGCCTGGATGAAATCTCTTGGCAAAAGGGATATTGATTCAAGAGTCCAAACCAAACGCACCCTAAATCAAGACTACAAATACTAAAAAAAAAAATTGGTAATCCTACTGTAGGTAAATGAGTGGCAAATTTGATCACAAAAAAACTACTACACATCAATGTATAGTGTTTCTTCCCTTACCTGTTTACGCAGAAAATAAACATTGGATTGCCCAGACATGACTTTCTAAACTTGCTATTCATAGGGTAAACATTAAAATTGGTCTCCCTTATTTGAATAACAAAAGTCATTTAGAAAGATAAATACTTACATGATTTGCTCTCGTTCAAAAGCACTTTTAAGCAGGGCGTATGCACCATTCTTTATGTTCAATGGTATGAAAGCAGGATAACCGTAACCACCAACTCCAACATGATTCTCGAGTTCTGGCTGTTTACCTGCAGCGGCCCACACAGAGTTGCACAAAGATTCGACTCGTTATTGGTATCTCAGAACCATTTGTATAACCACTTTTAAATTGTTCCTTTTATGACTACGAAAAAATCCAACCTAGTGTCCACCCAATTTCGTTAATTATTTTTTTCTTAAATAGTATTAGGTTTTTTAAGGTCTAGTAAAGAGATATACACTTTTAATACTGCAAAAATTTACGAGCACAATCCTAACTACTGACTTGCCCACTATTAGCAACTTCAATGAAAAACTTATTATGCTTGTCAAGATTCCACTTTTAACTTTTCACGTAGAAGGACACATCTCCATTATACTACAAACAAAACATTGTATAAGAAAACTTTAAATACCTTGGAACAGTTATTAGTTTTATGCAAATATAAAGTTAGCGTTCTTTAGTCTACTTCGGGTCATTGTCTAGTGACGTCTTCAAAACGATAGTTAACAAACCATCATTCCAAGCTCCTTTTGCATTATTCATGACTCTTTTGGCAAACACTCACTAGCTGCCAAAGTCTTGATGAGTACAACCAACCCATACCATTTTCGTATAAACCATCTTTGTGCAACTACCTGCAAAAATAAAATTCTACTAAATGTTTACGATAAAATAAAGATGCAACATTTAACCAATATAGTATTCGTTGTTCGGAAATGTTACCTGAGGCGGTTGTGTTGTGTTTCTAGTATCAGACTCGCCTACAACCACAACCACTTGATTCTTTGGTATTACCTATTTAGTAAAACAGTAATATATAAGTTAAACATCACATTGAATTAAAATATGAATGTTTTAACATAAGGAAATTCAAACATTAAAATGCAATCCCAAACAGACCCTTTAGTGTTTATGCGGACATTATTTTGAAGCTTACCTTCCAATAACAGGAAGAAGCATGTAAGATTTCTCTCATATATGATAATCCATTTTCGTCATATTTTGAAATAAAGATTTTAATCTGACTCCAATGGTTCATTTGGAAGAAAGTATTACCTTTTTAAAGAAGAGCTTGGTCTGACTCCATGGTTCATCGGGATTCAATCTAATGCCTTAAGACACTCATACACTGTATTCGTGGACATGAATTGTACCTTTCACCATCAAAAGGACAGCTGAAGGACTGGTCTTGTCATGCGCATGAGGATCTGGTTTGGAGAAAAGCATTATTAGGGCTCGAGCCCACATCGTTTATTGGCAGTAAAATATGCAGCACTTTAACAAATAATACGATATTTATAGAACCATGAAATGGGGAAAAATATTAATCAAACAATAAATAGTATCTGATTTGGTTACTTGGTGCTTCAGGCAACAAAAGTAAGTTATTTAAAGAAGGAAGTTGTGCATACATATTGAAGCGTTAAAAGGAACAAAAGTAAGTTATTTTTTTCCCATTTGACAACCTTTTGATATAGCATCAAGTTTTCCTACTAACCCCTCAAATAAAAAAATGGATTTAAAATCGTAGGAGACAAAAATAAGAGTATCAAGAACCGATAGATGAATGATGTTTTAACTAAGAATCGTTATATACCTCTTAGCTTGTTCCTTTGTTGCAAGTAATTATGTAAGCACTATTTCCTAGAAAAACCATCAAAATGAGTATTTAATATTTGATAAACATCTGTATAAACCAGGTTATTTGGTTCGGAGAAAACTCAATACATACCGCTCATTACATGACCTGTTGTGCTCTTCTAACTTTGCTTTAGATCCTAAAATGAATCAAAATGTTAAATCATGCAATAACACAAAATAAATGATTCATGCTTGTGGAAAGTTTGTTCGTATCTAAAAACTTTCTATTTCAATCCAAGGTGTTCTTGGAGCTATAATATCGTTGCCTTAGTAGGATCAACCTGTTGCAGCCATTACATTAAGCATTTTCATCAAGCACTCAATATGCAACTTTATTATACGAAAAACTACATTCAAAAACACCAACATGTTACATATAAAAAGTAAATACGTGGTCAATGTTAAATTTTAGAGTCAAACCCTATTACCTTCATTTGCCAGTAGCTTTAAAATCCCGAGCTTAAGTTATAATAAAATGAAAGGTTTTTTGTAAATTTAAATTTCTTTAGGCCATTTCATCAAACACTGGTGATTCTACACTTAAGAATTATGTATCACTATCAATTACTGCAACATGAATAAGATTAACTATAAAACCCAATCACCCAAAATCATATTATAATAAACATAACTTTATCTAGTAAATAAATCCAACACTTAAGCAATCAAAATAATATCCTTGAATTGATGATAAATCATGAATGAGAATGAATTTTTTCATCAGCCTACATGCATTATTGACATTATTTAGTCACATTCATCACATTTGCACTATGGGACATACATGCCTTAAAAAGTTATAGATGTTGGATTGCTAACTTTAGAGCCCATAAATATTTTATCAACAAAACTTATTTTTTATTAACATACCTTAGATGCTCCTTCATCCGAAATTAATTAAATGTTGGTACATTTAAATGGAGAAGCTCCTTGGACATGATAAATTTAAATGTTGATTAGTCAATTAACATGACTGAACTTTACTTGCCTGTCAGGTCCTCAACCATGTCCACCATACTCATCCTGAAAACAAAATCCCAAAAGGATAAACAATCCGCAAGAAAACATTTAACAAAACTCATTTTGCAAAAATTCACAGATGAAACCTCCAACTTGGCAGCGACTCAAAAAATCGAATCATTATGATCCAAAGCCACATCAACACACTCTCCTAATATGGAAATCTGAGAAGAAGGATCCAATAATTAACCACGGCCAGCTGTAAAACATCATATAACAATATCAATTAAATCCAACTGTATGTGTATGTGTGAAGCCAGTATGAAAAAACATACTTAGCATCCAATACAACAAAGGACCAAGATTCCTTAAACCTTTCATCAGATACTTGATATGATTATCTGGTTGCACCTCTAACCTTAAACATATCTAACACTTTCATAAATTAAATAATTAAAAGAAATCAATATTAGGTTTTAGTAACTTACATAACTGCTTGTGAATTAACGGGGACAATTACAAAAAGAGATTATATATAGAAACACTTGACTCTCATGGGTTAACTGTTCTTTTAATACTGAGAATCAATTGGTGAGCATTGGTTTTCCAAAACGTGAATTTTTTATACGTGAAATGATATAAATTCACAGATAACATGACGGACACCTATTACATGATGATTCAATTAGACATATTACACAAAATAAATGCAAAAATCATATCTCTACACGAATATACATGTATTTGTCCAAGTTGTTCACCTACAAATACTACTGAATTTTCTATGAAGATTAATTGTGATCAAAGGTGAGGGGATTGAATTGAGGAGTGATTAAAGAGATGTATAGTGATAATACCTTTTTAAACTCCACCCTTTTCCAGTAAATAACTTTCGATTCATATTCTTAATAAAAAAATAACCGTGATCAATATTTTGCATAAAACATAAAAGAAAGAAAAAAGAGACGTAAAACTCACCTCTTGTTCAGGGCAAAGATTGTAGATCCAATATATTTTCATAAACCTAGTTTCAATCATCGTATGGTGGTGGTGCGGAATTAGGAATCGCCAGTTTTCTTTGGAAAGAATTGATTTACCATTAAAGTGATGGCTTAATTGTTCTCTCTCATGAATCATTTTCTTAATAAATTGTAACTGAATTTTTTGAATGCCTTTGACTTTCATTAAACCATATCATTAATTGTAGGTTTTATATTAAATGCAGACATAAAAACATTTGAATTTAAAACAGGAATCGCCAGTTTTCTTTGGAAAGATTGATTTACCATTAAAGTGATGGCTTAATTGTTCTCTCTCAATGAATCATTTTCTTAATTAAATTATAAACTGAATTTTTGAATGCCTTTGATTTCATTATAACCCATATCATTAATTGTAGGTTGTATATTAATGCAGACATAAAATGAATTATACATTTTAAATAAAAAATAAACACTTTTTTAAACTTAAACCTTATCTATTTTAATTTTTTTAAAAGCATTCCACAACACATTGTAGGTATAGTGGTAATTGCTATATTTGGTGGGAGCATTGGGGACCAAGGTTCGAATCTTGTCAAAACCTTTTTAGCACCAATTTATTTCCAGGATTTCCACTCATGCTGCATATGTGGCAAAATTAATGCACACGTGGACACATAAAAATGCTTAGGTGGCTTTCTTGGCTGCCTATGTGGATTAAAAAATGCTTAGGTGTCTTTAAAAGGTGATGACATGGATTAAATTATGGTAAGGTGGCATTCTTTGATGATTATGTGGCATTTATGTTGCATGAGGTGGCATTGTTGTATCCTGTTATATATAATGTAAGATATATATATATATATATATATATATATATATATATATAATCTTTTAAAGCTTATTAACCAATTTGTGTAAACTAAACGCACCTTTGTGTGGTTTCACAGCAACCAAACACACCCTAGTGGCTGCTGAACCTAGATCCAAACGCACCCTTGCTGCGTTTCTGCTATACCAAACGCACCCATTTGAGTTTCTGTTAACCCAAACACGCCCTTAGTGTTTTCTGCCCAACCAAACACTCCTAACTACACAACCAAACGCCCCTAACTGCACAACCAAACGCCCCTAACTGCACCACCAAACGCCCCTAACTGCACAACCAAACGCTCCTCACTGCACAACCAAACGCACCCTATTCGCTGCTACTCAGAGAAACAAACACCCTTATTAGACCTGATGTTAAAACCCATCCAAACGCACCCTATGTGGGTTGTAAAACCCAGAAACAAACATCCCTTTGGGCTTTTGGTTATTATGCAAGAAGAATAACAATAACCGCCCCTATGCTGCGTCTATAAAAACCAAACGCGCCTTTGTGCTATATCCCTAGAATCCAAACACCCTTCAGGTGTAAACTAACGAAACAAGCATCCCTTGTGGTGGTTTTCCTTGCGGGTGTTTAATGAAGAAACAAACACACCCCTACGGTGGTTGTTTTACACACGAACCAAACCACCTTCGTAGTGGTTTTCACCACAGAAACAAACACGCCTATTGTGGCTGTTTTACACCCGAACCAAAGTACCTAGCATTTTATAAAACCAAAATGCACCTATGATGTGCAAAACCAAACGCACCCGCTGGTGCTGACCACAAACCCAACGCACCGTTTGGTGTCTATTCAACCCAACGCACACTTCTGGTAAACCACACGCACCCTTCTAGGTCGTGTATTCAACCCAACGCACCCTTGGTGCTTGCAAGAAAAACAAACGCACCCTATGTGCTATTTCCAGATCCAAACGCACCCTATGGTGGTGGTTTATAACAACCGAACGCACCCTATGTTGGAGAGGGTAGCTGTAAAGGTAATGATGACGATGTTGTGATTGATGGCAGTGTCATGGAGAGGAGATGGTGACGCTGCTATTGTGGGTGGTGGAGTAGATATGGAGATGAATGTTGATTGGTGGCTTCTGTGGCGGATGTGTGCGAGGTGACCGTGGTCGCGATGGTGGTGATTTCGGTGGTTGGTGACTGAGGTGATGATGATGACGCGATGGTGGCGGTGGTGCGTGGTGTTGGGGTGGTGACGTGGTGGTGGTGTAGATCGGGTAGATCAGATGATGGTGATGATGTTTGGTTTCGGTGGTGAGTGGCTGAAGTACTCGCCGAAAAATGCCATGGCGGCGCCGAAAATGAGAAGGGGAGAGATGAGTGTGTTGTGTGTAGTTTTATAAAAATGAATTTAACCCTAAATCTTTTCTTATATATACTAGAAACTTTCAATTAAATGTGGCAAGCCAAGGATAGTCTAGGGTAGGAAATGTAAATATTTCCACATGGACCAAAAGTGTAATTTTTGTTAAATAATGGTTCGGGTCTCGTTTGAGCCACTTAACGGAGGATTCAAAATACGAAACTCGCGCCATTGCGTTCCAATTTTTTTCTCCTATAAAAATGAGTATTCATTTGATAGTATTTCATAAATATTTTTATAACATTTATAAAAATATTTGTTATTTATTTGGGAACCCGGTTATGCCTCGTCTTAGAAAAATAAATTTTAACTCGAAATTTTCGGTTCAACAAACTTTTGAATAATGTAAATGGATTTTTTTAATATTTTATTAATAAATAGGGTTAATAAATATAATTTATTATTTTTGTGTCGGTAGCGTTTCTTTGTGTGCGTTGTTCAAAATTTTGCGAGGGTATTTTAGTCACATTCTATTTGTTTTTGGGTCTCGGGCAAAACTAAAAAGTTGTCTGAAATGTCGTTTTACATCAAATTTCTTTAGAGTCCGAGTTGTGAAAACGTGGTTTAGCATGTTGTTTTTGATGAGTCAACTTAGAAATAACATATATCTTTTTCGTTTTCAAGTCGAATAAGTTAAAAAAATAACTTTGAACATGAGAGATATGTAATAATAAATATGATTTATTATTTAAATATGTTCCGAAATATTACCGGTTACACGATAATCGTTTTTATGAGACAATAAAAGATCAAAAGTCAAAAAGTTCGTCAGACCCGAAAAGTCAAAGGGAAAAATAGTCATTTAAAATTCCGAAAATTCCCGGTTGTTACAGTACCTACCCCTTAAAGAAATCTCGTCTCGAGATTTAATTTGTGTTAACCAATTGTGTGACCAAGAAAAGATTTAAGATTTAGTAAACCAGTTCTAAACAAGATGATGATAACTTTATTCAGCAAGATTCGATGTTTCGACAATTCTCAATATACCAAAAATTTTGGCTAGATTTGACCAGGATATCTAATCCATCAAAATGGGTATCTCAAAATCCTTACAGGTCTTATGACTGATATAAACGCGTTATAAAGAAAGTCCCTTAATAGTGAAAGCAGCGAAGGAGAAAGTGTAGCCGCGTGAGTATGTCTGTATAAGGTTTCAAATGTTCAAGGACGGGGTCTCGTTTCTGATATCTGTAATCTTCGATGATTAATAACGGACGAGGCTAATGGATGTAAGTACCCAACTTACTTGGCAGTACCAGGATGGATCGCGACCTAAGTCTTCCTACTAGTGGCCCGAAATGAATAGTTCGACTATCTTATTCGTCGATAGGTGTTTATCTGGTTTAAGGGGAGTTGCATTACCTATTGGATAAAGTTGTACAAGCTGGGACCGCTCCAGGACCCACCAACAGCAACCATAACGATAATAACTATAACAAATAGTGATGGGATGCAGAGAGTGAGGACATTTTGAGATTACAATATCCCTAGAATAAAGTTCAACAAATGGGAGGAGCTCGCGGAAGAGCTTATGCGATAGACGGCAGAATATGGTACTCAGTCGTTAGTTCGAGGATGAATCAACTTCATTAGTTTCAAGTGTTGTAACAAGTCTGTTAGTTCACGACAGTTCGTGATTGCAAGGTTTGCAACGGCAAAAAGTAATATCTTAAGAATGAGATCAGGGTTAGTTTCAAGCGATATGGCCTTAAGATTCTGCTGAGTGGCAAGACACTATTGTGCTTCTAAAAAACCTTGTTAACGGATTCCGGTTGATTATCGGGGTTCGAGTTCTACTCGTGGTCATATTGGATGACCTTTAAGCCCGACTCTTTTTTAATTATTACTTACATAAAGGAGGTCCTAATATATAGTAAAGTATAGAAATGATAAACTTATGGTTCGAGGATTTAAAATTTTCTTAATTTACCTGAACACGGCGTCCCAATCCTTTCAAATAAATAGATTATAAATCATCCTACTTAATAATTTCTGATGCAATACGCGTACTCACATAACCTTCAAGGTGATGGATAACATGACGATGCATACGCTTCTAATGAGTATGGGGCGAGTGTTTAAACTCGTCTTCGGAGGTGGGGAGTAAAACTATCCGAGAAGATCGACATAGAGTTTAAGATAGTTACTAAGTGCTCGGTTAGAGTAGATAAGGTAAAGGTCTCTATGAACGAGTCAACATAGCGATTATCATATCAATCCTCCTATTACAAGTCCCGCCCATACAAGACTTGTAATACTTAGATTCATACATAATCCCATGTAAACAGAACTGTGATGGGTTTTGTTAACATAACAATTATCATATCAATCCTCATATTACAAGTCTAGCCCATACAAGACTTGTAATACTTAGATTCATACATAATTCCATGTAAACAAAAATTATGACGGTCTCAGTGTAATACGATATTGTATAAGCTTGAAGAAAAATAATGTTTCTTTAGAGACATTGTTTAACTTATAATGTATGAGACAGAAATGGACCATTGTGAACTACACTGTCTAAAAAGTAAATAAGACAATTGTGCATCACATGTCTGAGGTATAATGAGACCATTGTGAACTCACAATGTTCTTGAAAATGTTCTAGTATTTATATAATTACTCTTATATAAATAAACGTAGATATTACGCAAAAGGAATGCAAGCTATATTATTATATATATATGTATTGTCATGTAAGCACTTAAGTAAACAAGTATACCTAAGCAAGTAAGCATGTAGTGTGTATGCACTTTTGAACTGTTTGCTGCGCTTATGTGATGCAATGCTTGTGAAAACGGTTATAGTCTAGGGTAAAATATGCAACCTAGTTCCCTATAACCAGTGCTCTGATACCAATCTATAACACCCCTAAAAATATGACGCAGCGGAAATGTGTCCGGGAGTGTTACTTCATAATACAACAGCACAAGATACAAGAGAACGACATCTAAATGTGTCGTTTGACAAAGTTATCTCGTTAGATTTTCTGATAATTGATATACATTTGTCCCATAATTGCATCACACTGAAAAGCTTGAAAACAATACAACGAGATTTGATCATTTGAATGTAGTAGACTCCAATGCATATCAAGTAGGCCAAGCATCTAATTCACCTGAGAAAAACATGCTTAAAAGTGTCAACATAAAGTTGGTGAGTTCATAGGTTAGTTAAAGTATAAATGTAAATTCCAATGAATGTATTTGTCTACTGTGTCATCACAGTACCATGTAAAACGTTTAGTGGCTACTATCTCTCTACAGTATCATAATGTGATTTAAAATGTTGGATCAAAGTTTTGTAATGCATGCCTGACCTATTTCAATCTTTAAATATTCACCATTTGTGATTATGATTACACATATAAGTTCATGAAACTGTGGCGTAGACTTGTTTGTATGCCACTTTATTCAAGGCACAGTAAGAATGTACCCATCGTATGATGTCCCCTCCAAGAACACCCGGGCAGTAATAAAAATATTCATGTGTATGTGATTGCTGGCCCCGTAGGCGCCAATCCAATCATGATCCGACATGGTATAACGTTCGTTCTAGGTGATAGCTAGTCACCTGAACGGGGATTGTCAACTCCAAATAGATCTATCTTATAACATTCGCGCTTACCCTCCGAGTAATTAACAGTTCATGCAACTTAAGCTAATCCATAATCATTCAAATGAAATCCCAAGTTATAGTATCCATAAGTGAAAACTAGTGATGTATCTCATTGTGAGATATGTAAATGAGTATGTAAACCAATTTGTAATCAACCATGTAAATGCATTTGCAAACAAGCATGTTCTCACCCAAAAAATATATGTAAAACTAGTAAAACATGGGGCTATAAACTCACCTTGATGTTGCAAAACAATTGACGGATAGACATCTAATATGCACAACACGAACGGAAGACGAAACGGCTCGATCAAGAAGTTGCAACTAATCTTATCGGCTAATACCCACTAACTTAGATTACATCAACGCGACACGTTGATAAAAGATTTAGATTTAAAGTGGTAATAGTTTGGTGGTTGGTTAAATAAATAAATCAAAAGTAGACGCAAAGTGTGTAATATATTCCGCATATATTACATAATGAGAAATGACCAAGTATATGATTCATACCTTGAATTATATAACAAGATACACACCCAAAAGAATAACTCGAAGCGTATTTAGTACACGACATGCGTTATATTTAAAAGGTGACAATTAAAATAAAATAGTCTAATTATACAATACTTCCAAGTATTATATAAGAAAGGTGATAAAATAAATGACACTAAATAATTCGCCACGTTTTAGAAAATCACCACTTAAATAAATAAAAAGCTCTTAGCATAAAAGTAATCGTACGTTTTAAAGTTACAATTCATGTACACTATGTTTTTAAAGCTTTTACAAAGGTTATGATGTTAATTTCTAGTTGACAATTATAAAATTATAAAAGTATAGTTCCCGTTTGTTTATCCGGTTATTGAAATATTACAAATTAACAATCTTAAAAATATATAATGGAACTAACAATTTACATATTTATTTAACCTTTTAAACCACCATTTGATCCAGTTTAATATATAAATTTATATATGAAATCCTTTAATTTTTAGTATCCACTTATATAAACCAAACGCACCCTTTGTGCGGTTAAACCAACCAAACACACCCTTGGTGTTTATCTCCTTAAACCAAACACACCCTTGTGGTGTTAAACAGCAAACCAAACCCCCCCTATGTGGGCTGTCACAAACCAAACGGACCCGCTGCGGTTCTAAACCCCGAGCCAAACGCACCCCTACCGGTGCAAAACCAAACCAGCCGCACCCCTTTTCATTTTAAAACCCAACCGCACCCTATTCTTGAAAACCTAACGCACCCTAATCGGCATAAACCCTTAGCCAAACGCCCCTTGGTGTGGTTAAGAAAACCAAACGCACTCTATAGTTGCTGCTATCAAAACAAACGCACCCTTTTCGGGTGGTGGTGACTGCCAAACTCACCCTCATGGTGGTCGCAGCCACCTAAACCCAACCCGAACGCACCCTAGTCGATGCTATTATAACCATACGCACCCTAGATGATTTAACCAAAACAAAACACACCCCTTGTGCTATAACGAAAATCGAACGCACCCATGGTGTTTTATAATAAACCCGACGCACCCTCTTGTGGGGTTTAAACCACATAAACAAACACCCTATTGGCTGCTACCACGGCTAAATGCACCTGCTGTGGTGCAGCCGTGGTGGCGATGATGAGAGGGGTGGTGGCGTCGTGGTGGTGATGATGACGAGGGTGGCATGGAGATGGAGATGATGAGGATGTAGATGGTGTGGCTGTGGCGGTGGTGGGGGTGGCAACGAAGACGCGTGGCGGCGAGTGGGTATGGGGATCGGGTAGATCCGGTGACGAGGACCCTTTTTGGTGTTGGCCGAAAAAGCCCGCCGGAAAAGTTTTCCGGCGGCGGTTGGCCGAAAAAGGTGGCGGTCGGAGGTGAGGGGTGGTGGCCGGATATTTTGGAGAGGGGAGAGTGTTTTTATAAGTGTGTATGTGTAGGAGATAGAAATGAAATAAATGTTATGAAATTTATATATATATTAAAAGAAGTGACAAGCCTCTAAAAGTTCAGTGGGTGACCTATTTGAAAGCCCCAACGCACCCTTCTGGTAAACCACACGCACCCTTCTGGGTCGTGTATTCAACCCAACGCACCCTTGGTGCTTGCAAGAAAAACAAACGCACCCTATGTGCTATTTCCAAATCCAAACGCACCCTATGGTGGTGGTTTATAACAACCGAACGCACCCTATGTTGGAGAGGGTGGCTAGTGAAGGTGATGATGACGATGGATTTGCGGCAGATGGCGGTAGCGTTGGAAGAGATGGTGACGCGGCTGTTGTGGGTGGTGGAGTAGATATGGAGATGAAGGTGGTGGTGGTGTGGGGTGTGCGACCGTGGTCGCGATGGTGGTGATTTCGGTGGTTGGTGACTGAGTGGTGGTGGGCGCGGGCTGTAGTGGTGATAGGGGTGGTGGTGGAAGCGCGTGGAGGCGCGTGGTGGTGGGGATCGGATAGATCGGTTGGTGAGAAACATTTTTGGACTCGGCCAGAAAACTCGCCAAAAAACTTTTCCGACAGCGGCGACGATGATGGCCGGAATCCGGCGGTGGCTGCCGAAAAAAGTGAGAGAGAATGAGAGAGATGTATGTGTGTGTGTGTTATATAAAATGAAAAGAAATTTAATAACTTTTATATATATTAAAAGTTATAAAGAAAAGTAACAAGTTACAAATAGTCAAGGGTTATTTGTGTAAATATTTTCACAGGGACCAAACGTGTAATTTTTGTTAATGCAAGATAATGGTTCGGGACTCGTTTGGATTAGTTAATGAATGATTCATAACACGAAACTTGTGCCATTGCGTTCCAAATAATTTTTCCTATAAAAATGAGTATTCATTTGATAGTATTTCATAAATATTTTTATAACATTTATAAAATATTTGTTATTTATTTGCAAACCCGGTTATGCCTTGTCCGAAATAAATAAATTTTAACTCGAATATTCGCGTTATCAACAAACGCTTTTGAATAAAATGTTAAATGATTTTATTTAATATTTTTATTAAATAAATAGTGATAATTAAATATAAATTTAATTATTTTTGTGTCGGTACGCGTTGTGTGCGTTGTTCAAAATTTTGAGAGGGTATTTTATTCACATTCTGTTTGTTTTCGGGTCTCGGTCAAAACTAAAAAGTTGTCTGAAATGTCGTTTTACATCAAATTGCTTTAGAGTCCGACTTGTGAAAACGTGGTTTAGCGGGTCGTTTTTAATGAGTCAACTTAGAAATAACATATATCTTTTTCGTTTTCAAGTCGAATAAGTTAAAAAAATAACTTTGAACATGAGAGATATGTAATCATAAATATGATTTATTATTTAAATATGTTCCGAAATATTACCGGTAACACGATAATCGTTTTTATGAGACAATAAAAGATCAAAAGTCAAAAAGTCAAGTCAGACCCGAAAAGTCAAAGGGAAAAATAGTCATTTAAAATTCCGAAAATTGCCGGTTGTTACAAAGCTAATCACGACCTAGCAATGAGCATACTACTAAAATGTTACACCCTAGATTAGTCGAGTGATCTGAGTGATTTCATTTCCATATTTCGTGAGGAGCTTGGTTTTGTACAGGTGGTTTAAACAGAAAAAACTGCTTAACGGAAAAATCCTACACCTCGGTTGGGATACATTTTCGAAAACCTTTCTAAAGTCTACTTGAGGACAAGTAGGATTCAAGTGGGGGGATATTTGATATCATCAAATAACGTCACATTTTACCATCATTTATCCCACACATTTTGCCCACTTTTACATTATTATTGCAAGATATTGGTACTTAATCGTTTAAAGTTTATAATTGCAGTAATTCTGGAGTAACTTGTGAAGAAGAAGATAAAAGGCGCAATTCTGGAGCTAAAACAAAGACATTTGAAGAAAACAATTATCTGCTACTATACACCGTATCCAACAAGGAAGATACGGCGTATCCGCGCCAGCTCATCACAAGAATACGCGTAAAGATTAATTCCCGATCCGGCGTATCACTCTTCACTTATACGCCGTATGCACAGTGGTCATCAAGTCAAAGGATACGGAATTAATGTGATTGATGCCAATTAATCTTGATTGATTTGATTCTTATCACGATCTCAAGAAATTAACCCTATAGCCGTAGTTCACCTCTCTTTATACGACGTATCACAAGCATGTTTTAGAATATACGGCGTATCGGGCATTTTTTAGAAACTATAAATAGAGGACTCAACTACAAGTTTTCAGTGTGCAATATCATATTCTCTGTATAATATACATTAGAGTTCGAATTTCAGAAGCTTAGAAGAGCAGCCAAGGTCAAGCATCAACCATAATTCCATAAAAGACATCGTGTAATTCTTACTTTCTTAATCATTCGATTTACAATTGTTTGATCATGTTTGTAATAATGACAATGATTGAGGGTTAATACCCTCCGGTATTAGCTATGTTTATGAAGATTATTATGTTTGATATGGTTTAATTTATTGTTGTTGTTTAATTATGTTTATCGCCTATAATTGTTTATGTGCTTGTACATGCGACCTATCATTCAACTGGGTCTAGGGTAACCTAACTAGTAACCTAAATGCCGGGATAGCTCTCCTGTTGTGTTTTGTATGCCCGGACCAATAGGATCACAAATGACACCTTGTCATTACCTTTTGATTATGAACTTAGTTGGACCGGCAGGTGACCCGATAATTGTTTAACCAATATTGTTCATTAATTGATTGGTATTGTATTTTGGTGGTGGACTACCGGTGTATGAAACAACATCAAGCAATAAGTGGGTAAAGTCCCGACGGGCTAGGGTTTTAACAGGATCACCACTGCTTTAATTCCCTATGATAGATTATAACTAGACTAAGGATGATTTATGCAGATGCGTTAATCGTAACAGGATTGTTCGTATCTAGGTCTTAGGATGAAGAACCGCCTAAGTCTTAAGAATGATATGCCGCCTCGAAATAAACAGCCATTGCACTAA
>BQNB010060246.1:25463-37002 GCA_026074375.1 Tanacetum coccineum
CTTGTCTTACTTTATCATTTCATATACTTATATTGTTCATATTGTGCAAGCATTGAATTCACAAAAAGTCAAATCTAAAATTTACAAACAAACATAAACCATAAATCAAAAAGAGGTAAACTATTCATCCCCATTCTAGTTTTCCACAGCTCATTATGCTAAGTTCTTTGAGAATAGTCTCACTTTACAAAAAGCTGTAGGAGTCTCACTTTGCAAGAAGCGAGTGGGAGTATTGTAGGTCTTGAATTTCATCAAGAAGAAGATACATAAACCTTCTGAACACACTAGCGAATGTCATACTGGGGCTAAACATAAAAATGTTGAACCTTAGATTGATATTACTCATATTCATAGATCCGTAAGGATTACTCATGATATGTTTTTATATCAATGGTGAGGATTATGAGTTAGAGGATCATAGTGAACCTGCTAACCATAAGAGATGCATTATTAGATCCTAGATCTAATGTATGACTCAAAGACTATGAATGAAAAGATGCTATCCAAAAGAAGTGATCATATTCTTGGATTGATTGATCTTTAACCTATCGATTAGACGATGAGGTTTAAATGAGTTTCCTTTAAGAGAAGACTCAAAGGGACATTTATGTATACATATTTATTACACGTCAAATGACATAAGTGTTTACTCATACTCAAGAAATTAACTATGATTAAAACTTCTTCATTTACGAACTTTAAATATATAAAGATGATTTGATTGTCACACTTGTTTCTTGGAAAGAAATATGACAAATTGAATTTCAAGAACTCTTTATTAAATGATTACCTTGCGAGGACGATATGTAATCATTTGAGGTTTTTATGAATCCAATAGATAATCATTACAACTATAAAAATGTACAAGAATCTAAGTGTGGATTAAGAGCACATATCTAATGAGTATAATCATAAGTTTAATTGTTAAATCAATCACTTGTTGGATTTGATTTTTTAATTATAAATAAGATAGCTCATGAGTACATCTAAAAGCTAGTGGGAGTATTTTGTTGTATTCTTCTAAAATTGAATATGTTATTGAACATATTAGATAAGGGTATAATTGGTATTAAACATAATCTTTTATTTTAGGGAGTTACAATCAATATCATTTATTTTAGGGAGTTACAATCATTATCATTTATTTTTGAGAGTTTCAAAATAGATTTTTTCTTTTTTTTTCTACTTTTAAAAAAAAGTTTTTTGATTTCCTTATTTTTCAAAATTAAAAAAATTACACTTTTTTCAAGCGTACATAACAGTGCATATATGTAATTTTAGAAAACATAAATGTTATTTTTTCCAAATGTGATTTTACATGTGTTGATAGTATACAATTTAATAAACTTTAATGTGTTTTGCTTAAGATGTTAATTGCATATATGTTTCTTAGTGTACATTCTTTAAACTTCAAATTTTAAAACAAAAAACATAGACGTTATACATATGACGTATGAATTTATAACAAACCAATAACAAAAATTATCATATACAAAATTTGATATAAGTAAAATACAACTCAAAAACATAAGTGTTATCAAATTCATTATAACTTATGTGCATGTTTTCTAAAAACATATATGCACAGCTTCGAGAACATATATGCACGGCTTGAAGAACATGTGTGCACGCTATTTTTTATGCACTTTTTCCAGAACATACGTGCACTCTTCCACGAACATATGTGCCCGCTTCACTTTCTCATCAAATTTATTATAACATATGAGTACTCTCCGAGAACATATGTGCACGCTCTCGCCAAATTCATTAAAAACATATGTGTGCGCCTTCCAAAAGCAAGTATATTTGCTATGACCACATAAACTTCATATTTAAAGCATCTTAAACCTGTAGTAAAACAAAAATTTTAATAGTTAATCATATTAGCAATAAAAATCAATCAACAAAACACATCATAAATTTAAAGTGCTCATTATCTACTTTTAAATGCTTGAAACTAAGCAGATAAGCAAAAAAAAAAGAATCCTGAACACTTCCTAACTAGGGGTGTGCTCGGTCCGAAACACACTAAAAGTATAAACCAAAGACCCGGCCGAATGGTTCCGGTTAGGTTCAGCCGTTTTCTTAGTTTCAACCGGTTTTGAACAAGTTATGGGATTACAAGGCCGAGTAATCATAAATGACTCGCTACAAGATCAGTGACGAGCAATTACTTGCGGCCTTCTAATATAGAGATAAGATAAGATTTTTCTAAGAAATTACCATATATCCTATTAGAGCTAAAAAACTACGTAGTTTTACCTCTGGCCCAATCTTTTGGTTTTGCTGGGCTAAATGTGTCAGCCCAAATGACTATGACTACTCTCCTTTGGAAAATATAATTAGACATGCATGTTAGTTTCTAAGAACAAATAGCTTAATACTTAATCAAAATCTAAAGTGCAAGGAGCACTAATTTCCGTAACCAATGGCAAGTCGTATCCTATTTTTAGCGTCGCACAAAATAGCAAACAACCATAAGTCACCTACTTAACAAGAATACAAAGGATAATAAAAAACACAACAACAAATGCATATAACATAAACACATTTACATAATACCATCCATACTACATACCAAACACATCTTCTACAACGCATAACCTCACCAAAAGCCCAATACAGAGAACTTGGACATAATAGTATTGCCAAATAGACATGTCAACAAACGTCATACTATTTTCATAATATAAATATGGAAAAAAAAACTTATTTACATGTTTTATCTTAAAAACTTTTTACAACACATTGTAGTCGAACCTATAACAAAACATACATGCAATAATCAAGGAAAAAAAGCCGCCGCAACGCGCGAACCGTAATAAGCTTGTTGACTCACACTTTCATTCACAAGAATACACCACTTTAATACATGGTTATGAATAAAAAACATAAAGTATTTTATATCAGTGATAATCACTTCCTTTTTAAGGACTTATGTATGTTTACAAACAATTCGTTCACTTGTGTTGAGGTTTTTGAACGGACCATTGCAAACGATACAGGTACAAAAACCATATCGCAGAAATAAAAACTAATAAATCTACATAAATAAAAACGAACAAAAGCCAATAAAGAGATGTATAAAGATTAAACCTGCGAATTTGTTTGTTGATAATCGATAAAAAGAGGCGTCATGATGACAAATCAAATTTTGTTTTTCTGAATTTTGATTCTTATACCTAAATTTTATTTCGATCCATAAAAGACCAAGAATCAAAAGTAAAAAAACCATAATACATGGATCTGTAAATATCCATCTCTTGTTTTTGATTTCGAGTAGGAGGAAACAACAAAAGATTAGATCTAATTCGGATTATGTGAGATGAAAAAGGATACACTACTAAGTTATAGTTATTAGAGGGAGAAATGTTTGGGAAATGAAAATGGGATTTGTGGATCTGACGATTAAGTGCAGAATTAAAGGAGTAAATTTGAAATTACCAAAAATGTATCCTTTATTTTAGGATGGATACACTTTTAAAATTAATTGAGTAAATCTGAAATACCAAAAATAGCCTTGGATATTAACTTGAATTAAATAAATAGAAACTAATTTATTGGTTTAATACATATGCGTATTCTCAAGAAGCTCTGGTTCTTGATTTAGCTTGTTTGTCTAAAAGGTACGCTTTTGGTTTATTATTTATATTAATTATAGTTGCTATATGAGATTAATTCTGCTGTGTAGCTCGTATAATATTAGGTTATTTTAGATAACGATTTCCAACACTCATCACCCACAGAATCTTCATCAGATGATGAATAAACATTTCACTATCTTACAAGAAGTTGTCTGTGAAAACTAAAACTAATGTGATAATCAGATGATGAATAATCATTATCTTTTTCAATGAACTTAGGGGACCATTCTTCAAGCTCTTTAACACGGATCCGGTGAACCTTGCCTTTAACAATGACTTTAACTTTATCATTGATTATCACATTAGTTTAGTTCTTTACACTAGACAAACTTCTTGGTGAGATAGTGTAAATGATTACTCTCTAAACTGAATCTTCATTAATGTTAAAGCGATGTAAAGACCTCATCCCTAATGTGAAGCAGGATTTTGTAAACGAATTATGCGTCAACCTTTTATAGACAACCCTTAATAGATATCCAACTATTCTTTCATCACTTCATTGAATGAAATTACAAGCAGTTTGCAACACACTAACACCATGAACCAACACAACACTGTTTATAATCTTCTCTTAAAAACAATGGAATCATTTCTAAGAGAAACCCACAAGCCACCCACGTAAGTTAGTTTTGTTGGGATTTTACAACTAACTAACCATTAAACTACACTAATATGCAGCAGAAAACACATAAACACGTATATAATACATAATTAACAAATGGAACAAGAACGTGTACCTTTTAGCAATTAACGTAACACCTTCTTGAGTATACGCGTGTGTATAAATCGAGTACCATGCAATAACCACCCAAGATCTAAATGATTAATTAAGGTTACCAAAAATCATTGAGACGTATCTACATGATTTTTTGGGTGCGGCCACACATACATCTGATTAACCCTATGAGGGGGCCAGTGGCATCATTCTTCAACTATTAAAGGAAAAAATGACTACAAGCGTCATGTCACATGCTTCATAATCACTTATGAAATAGTCCTTATTCACTACCTTATTCAGGATAACTAGAACTAAATCAAGAAGAATAATCTACACGTGCAAGACCTACTTGCATCTTAAGTATAAGGATTTAGTAAACAAAATCATTTACAAGATTCACTTAATGACGTCGATCCAAAAAGTGATAATCTTGTTAATTGGGGAAGTTTGACATTCGTCTTATGAACATCATGTGAGTTTGGCAGACACATCCTTTAATATCCAAAAAATCACCAATCACTCAGATTTGTCTTAGTTCAAAAATATTCTCATGTTGTTGATCGACAATGGACTAATTTAGAATAATGAAACTATTCACGAATTAAACATGCAAATATAGGACACAATTTATATTAAATATAACTTCATACCACGTATCTTTATCATTAATAAAATTGTCTTAACATCCCTTATCTAAATATTAAATACAGATCTACATGAAACTACTAGCTAAATAAAGTCCCATGCTCCTAGCATGTTGAGTAAGTTTTCCTTTTGATAAAGCCTTCGTAAAAGGATCTGCTAGATTGTCATCTGTGTGAACTTTACAAAGATTAATTTCGCCTAGTTCAATACACTCGCGAACATAATGATGTCTTCTATGGTAGTGTCTGGCGCCCCTTTGAACCCCGGGTTCATTGGCGATAAGAAGTGCAGCTGAATTGTCGCATAGCATCTTAATAGGTTCGTTTATTTTTAGTACAATACCAAGCCCTGAAATAAACTTCATGATCCAAACAGCTTCCATCGCAGCTTCTAAAGCAGCTATGTATTCAGCTTCTGTAATGGACATTGCAACACTACTTTGCTTAGAGCTTTTCCAGTCTACTATGCCTTCATTCAAAATGAAGATGTATCCTGTCTAAGATTTTATGTCATCTCTATTGGTCTCAAATCCAGCATCGCAATAGCAATCAACTTAAAGTTTAGCTTCAGGATTTCCACCATAAACCAAGAACACATCTTTAGTATTTCTTAAATACTTAAGAATGGTTTTTACAGCAGTCAAGTGTGGTTCATCCGGATTCTGTTAAAAATAGTTTGTTTATGTTTGCTCTTGTGAAACACAACAAATCAGGTCTAGGCTTCGTAACAGATTCGTACATAATGGATCCTACTACTGAAGCATAGGAAACATTTTGCATACGCTTCACCTCTTTAGGTGTTGAAGCACCTTGTGTTTTATTTAAGTCAAGTTTTTCTTGCATGGGGATATAACCACGTTTGGAAGTATCCATCCTGAATATTTTCAAGATTTTATCCATGTAAGTACTTTGACTTAGTCTAATTAATCGCTTTGATCTATCTCGGTAGATCTTGATTCCAAGAATAAATGCTACTTCCCCTAAATCTTTCATGGTGAAACCTTTCCAATATATGACTTTACACTTTGTAAACTTGGAATGTGATTTCCCATGATAATTATATCATCGACATATAAGATGAGGAATGTAACATTACTCCCACTACCCTTTTAATATACACATGGCTCATCAAGATTTTGAGCAAATCCAAACTCTTTGATTTTCTTATCAAATCTTTTATTCTAGCTTCTTGATGCTTGCTTAAGACCATAAATGAATCTTTGAAGCTTGCATACTTTCTTAGGATGATTAGGATCAACAAAACCTTCATGTTGCACCACATAAATGTCTTCATCAAGATAACCTATTAGGTGTTATGTTTGCTAAGTAGATATCATACGAAAGCTATTAGAATAAAGGAGAGGAGCTAGAGATTATTTTCTTTATTTTCTAAATTTTCATTTCAAAAGGAGAAAATAGAAATGGAAGGGAGAAGTGAGTGTTACAAAGACAAGACATGTATATATACTCCTCCAAGATGAGTATATATACTTATTACTAAACTATTTCTATTTTCCCTAAACTACTTAGTCAAACCTTGGTCAACTTTACTTAACTTTGACCAAGATAGACTTTATCACATCATTTCTACTAATAAAACTATAAACTAAGCTAAGACCAATTCCTAATAATAATGAGCACTTTTATCGTTCCTAACAATCTCCCCTTAAGGGTTGATTATTACAGACGCTTCATCGTCGGTAGAATTGGTCTTCCATTCACAAAAGATTCCTTTATATTTTCTGCCATTCCAAAAATATCTGTTTGCCTTGTTTCTCCCCCTTCGGGAGGATCAGCATTTAGATGTTGGTCTTCATGATATGCGAAAAATTATGGCTTTTCAAACTTGGCTTTCAAACTTTCCCATATTTCTAGATCAGCTGCTTGATCTTGGGGCTTTTCCTTCATAGTCTGATATAGTTGTTATTGAAGATCAGTAGATGATGTTGTAGCAGTTAAAAAGCGTGATTTGGGATACAGATTGAGAGTTGTATTCTGCATATGCTGACGAAACAGTTCTTCAGTCATTTTTTGTGCATGAGCTGCAAATTCCTTGGATACCATACCAGATATGTCAATAGGAGAAACTTCGCGATCCTTGTCAGCAACAAGCTTTAAGCTTTACTAAATGAGGCATCTATTTTTTAAATATTTCATTTGTTTTTGTAATTGTCAGCTCAGGAACAATTGTGTTGCAGTGCTGTATAACTTCCTTGATCTTGTCCGCAAAGAATTCTTGAGTGATGAACTTGTTTTTTATATGAGATTGAATTGATCCTCTTCGTTTGCACATGCCAACAATACTTCCTGGTAGATTTCTTGTGTTGCAGTGGTGTATTCCTATTCGTTCCTTGGGTAGAAACAACCGGTTGCGGTTGATTCATTGGAACGTCTACCTTCATAAACACCGTCTCATACTCCTTAAAAATCATTTGTCTCTTTAATCGCCGTAGTTAAGAGAGCATCCGGAATCAGCATCCCTCAAACTAAGACATTTCCCGTTGTATACACACTAACCAAAGTAAATACATCCATCTTGATGAATGGATAATCCTCTTCAAGTATTTTGGGATTATTGGGAAATTTCTTCATCAGATCAGCAATAATCAACTTGATAAAATAAGGATACTGAATAGCTTTCTTTTTCTAAAATACATTATTTATAAAATCCTACCAAAGAAGAACAACATAATCAACATTGGTTCGATTAACCACAGCAAGAAACAATTAAAGAATGTTGATCTTGGTTTGATCATGGCCAGATGTTCTTGTTGTTAAGCATCGGTTGAACACCTTGAACATAGTTTGCCATGGTTGCACCAGATTCTTGGTAAAGAAAGCACTAACTTTTTCGACAACACCTTGATAACCAACTCTGTTCATGAATGCTTCAATAATGTGAATGTTGGTTGGTGCGACAAATGAAGTATCAAGAGTTTCCACTGGTAAATGAAGAGTATCTCAGAACATATCCACAGTGTATGTAAATTGTTGAGTATCTAGCAAGAACTTGATTATATCCTCAGTATTTGGTACTTTGCTCACTGTTCTCCAGAATTTTTGTAGGTACACAGCAGGGACATCAGCAGTAGCAGTTAAAGCATAACTGAGTGGATGATCAAGTAAGATCTGCCCAACTATCTTGCATTCAGGAGAGCAAGGAATACACTGCAACACCGCATAATTGTTGCATCTCCGGATTGATTTGTATTGTGGAACAATTGAGCTGCTGGAATCACTTGTTGAGCCATGTAGAATACTGTATGATGACATGAATGAATTAGGGAAATGATACAAAGTTTAAAATATCACATTTATAACATTTTTGTCTCTTTCCACTCTGTTTGTTTTATATGCTCTACATTTCTTTTTGACCATATTCTGATCATTTTCTTTCTTATGTGCCAATTCTTACTTTTTTGGGCACATGCCATACGCTTTATTCGAATTATTCTTTTAAACTAATTTTGTATGCTTTGGCAATTATTTTTCGAGCATACATTGATTTGCTTTTTTACGTATGGATTTTATCTCTCTTTCTGTTTGATTTTTCCTCGCCAAAAACTGTTTTGTGAAATGATACTCTTTAAAGAATAATGAAGAAATGCTTTGATTTAGAAAAGACCAATTTGACAAAAATTCAAATTGTGACAACCATTGATATTTAAGAAATCCAAAAGCAGAACTTCATATTCTCACAAACTTTTATTAAAGAGTATCATTTATTAGACACAAAAATTCAGCTTTTGACTTTGAAATTGAGATAAACTTTTTCAAAACATGTTTTTCAAAAATTTCTTGAAAACAATGATTACATAACCAATCTATTGAAACATAAATGGGATGGTCACTAAGCCATTCACTCCTCATTATGTTCAATGAAGAAAACGGCCGAAACCGGAAATGACTTAGACCATTTATCCAATTATGTTCAAAAGATAGTCATAAATCATTTTTGAACGATTTTGAAACAATCTTTTTCAAAAACCTTGAACTTTTCTTTTGACAATACATGAGAAACTTTATGATCACAGACAGTTGAAGCTCCATATTTATATTCACGCAAAAATGTTATTTTCCATACTTTTGAAATTGTTAAACACCTTTGATTGAAATATTTTGTTAAACAAAACATGATCTTATATATAATATTTGGATGGTCAGTAGATTGCTCACTCCTCATCCTGTTAAATTCAGGAAACGGTCGTAACTGGACACAATCTTCACCATTGGATCCATTTATCAATATAAAATATAATTTGGAAACAAAATTTATCATTTGATTTCGTAAGATGCCCTTTTTTAAACATTGAAACCCTTTTGAGATTCCGATAAAAAATTTATTCCATTTCACTTCCTTATACGAAACCCAAAATTTCATCTCATTAAGCCTTATGAAACCCATTATTAAGCCCAAAATATGACTTACGAAACCCATTGGCCCAATACTGTTCATGAAACCAAAACTTGTGAACATTTACTTTCATAAACTTTGATTTTTTAATAAAGAATGATAAGCTTAATGATCCTGCTTATTTTAACTGCTTATGTATCATTTTCCAATGTTTAAGCTTATTTATCAAATTCTCAAAGTTATGAAACCTGTCTTAATTACGAAACCAATAATTACAGTCCATAAAGTGATATTTCCAGTGACCAAGCAATTCCAATCATGTTATCAAGTACATATTAGCATTTTGCCTCAATTAATTTCATTTTCTAAGCAACTTTCAAATTTATGAAACCCTAGATCTGACCGAAACCTATGTAATCAATTAAATAGAACAATTAATAGCAAAAAGATTATAAAAAGGACTCGATTCTTACGTTTTCTAGCACAAGAATTCAACAAATCGATTTGGATTGAAAGTTCTTAGATACGAAAGCTCAAATGACTTAGAGAGATTACGAAGCCCAATTTTTTTATTTTTACGAAAGTGATAAATTTTCGTATGTAACTGTGCCTTTTATATCTCTGAAAATAACTTTCACATTTTGGAAAATTTAGTCCCTTAAGTTTCTTACGTAAGCTATACGAAAGAGACTTTTGCATGTTGACAGTTTTAGTCCCTTGAGTTTCTTTCGTAAACCTTTTAATCCCTACGAAAGCTACTTTCCAACTTTGTCATTTTCAGTCCCTTGAGTTTCTTTCGTAAACCTTTTAATCCCTACGAAAGCTACTTTCCAACTTTGTCATTTTCAGTCCCTTGAGTTTCTTTCGTAAACCTTTTAATCCCTACGAAAGCTACTTTCCAACTTTGTCATTTTTACTCTCTTGAGTTGCTTTTGTATACCTCAATCAATCATACGGAAGTTATATTTTTCATTTTTCACCTTTTATTTTCAAAAATTACTTTCGTATCCCTTTTTATTCAAAAAATTTCATAACTCCCCCTTAAAGTTAGACCACTTTTACAAAAATAATCCTTTTGATTTAATTTATCCAATTAAGTTCCTGTTTCTACTGAAAAAATTTCATAACTCCCCCTCGAACAGTTATCCACTTTGGAAATATCATTTCTTACAAAGTTTGTTCGAAATGAAGTTACTTTTGCTTTTAAGCACACAATTTCATTTTTTGATGATGATGTATCCAGAAAAATTTATAACTCCCCCTCAACAAGAAATCTAATTAAAGAACTTATTGAGCGATAGTTAATTTTGCAGTTTTGAACATTTTGTAATGAGAATATTTTGAAAAATTTCAAGAAATTTCATAACTCGCCCTTGAATAAATATCTAACTAAAGAACTCATTCAAGAGATTGTTAATTTTTACAATTTTGCACACTTGAAAATTTTTATAAGAAGAAATCTTTTGTTTCTGAATGGAATTGGATTTGCAAAACACATTTTTTAGCAGTGAAAGATTATTTTTATGATTTTCTCCCCCTCAGTCTATGATACATTTATTATGCATTTAAAGGACCATTTTTTGAAAAAATCAGTATCATAAGACTTATTTGAACGTAGAAAATATGTGTTTGAATCCTTAAGTTATTTTTTTTTATAAAAATCTTTTTGAGTTTTTATATTTTTCAATTTTTTATTTTGTTTTTGAAATGTATTTACAAATGTTTTTTATGTATGATCTTTCATTCAAGAAGTCAACTTTGCGAGACGTTCCAACTGTGTTGGAGTCATACATCGCATCCAATCTTGTGAACTAGAAACTCAAACCTTTCCTTCGAAAGGGTTTTGTAAATAGATCAGCAAGCTGGTATTCTGTCCCGACAAAGTATAATTCAATTGTACCTTTCTCAACATGCTCTTTGATGAAATGATAATGGATATTAATGTGTTTTGTTCTTGAATGTTATACAGGATTGCAAGATATGGCAATTGCACTTTTTGAGTCACAGTAGATCGAAATCTTGTGATAATGAAATCCATAGTCCAGTAGTTGTGTTCGCATCCAGATGACTTGAGCATAACAAGCAGACAAGGGTACATACTCATCTTTTGCAAATGACATAGTTGTACAATCTTGCTTTCTGGACGACCAGCTGACTAACTTGTCTCCTAGAAATTGAA
>BQNB010060247.1:0-37002 GCA_026074375.1 Tanacetum coccineum
AAATAAACTAATCCTAAACAAATATAAGCTAAAAACTAAAAAAATCTAAAACTATAAACTAATTTTCCTAGCTACTAAAATGAAAGGGAGTGAGGTGCTCTTATAGGAGTGAGAAGGGGGTGTTTTGTAATTTTTGATCCAATCATTTGAGCCAATGATTGGCTTTAAATGCCTTTCCCTCGGATCGCCAACTAATTCCAACATGATCCATCCGTTGAAACGATGCCACGTACCCATAATTTCTGCTTCATTTATACGCAGTAGATAACGCCCATTTGACCAAATGCAATGTAAATGAATTGTACACAAAAAGCTTCACCACGTGTCGGAGTCCAATTGGCCAAAACAAGTTAGTGGAGGAGCATGTGATGGTTAGGGAATTAATTCCCCTGCACGTGACCTCAACTCCAAATCTCAATTTCATGTCACATTTTTTTATTGTTTTTTTATATGGGCATGTTTAATTATTTGGGCTTGGGAAAATGTTTTAAGGGCTTAAGATAATATGGGTTGGCCCGACAAAATCCGAAGGCACCGTTGAACTCGTTTTCTAGCGCTCTTTTCACTGGCATGCTTGGGGATTTTTCACGACTTCATCTTGACTTTGAGTAATAATTAAACTTGTCCATTTTGAGCCCGATATTGCACTGTTTTCAATCCTTTTTACCTGCAGGACATAGAAATATCAAACAAACATATTTGCAATATAATAAAGTATATTTTAGTATTTTTAGTCCATTTTATAGTGTTTTACGGGTTATAAAAGATGTGTATTTTAGCGCTCATCAGTCGTTATCTTTGGAAACTTCCTCTCCACTCTTATCTGAAACAATGATTGGTTCATCTTGTGGGGAGTCAGGAGTGAAGAAGGCATATCTTATGTCTTTCAAGAGATCTGATAAATCCTCCAGCTTTATTTTCTTTAAAATTTCATCAGATCTGGACTCCTCATTTATACCTGAATTATTTTGGGCAGTTTTTAACCCATCTCCAGTAGATTTGGTTTGATCTACAAGAACACTTGGATTAGTCCCTGTAAATATATGATCAATTTAATAGTTTTTAGTCCTTCATTCATACCATGTTGTGAAGGTATGGAATCATTAGAAGCAGATAATCCAGGATCAGCTTCAGTTGTGGAATCTACTGAAGCATCATCTCCTGATGCAGAATCAGAGTGCAAATGAAAGAAGCTGAATAAAACAGGTTCAATAAGAATTAAATGCAGACATACTACTACTGAGTTGAGGGTGGGCTCCTTCTTCACTGGTGGCCCCTAAAGATGTTGGGCCACCAGCTGCTTGTTGTGGCTCTTTATGCATTTGACCAACCACTGGTGTGGGAGGTGAATGATGGCTTGGGATTTTGTCCTTGGCCGAACTGGACTGAGTTTCTTTTTCTGATTGGCCAATTTTGGATTTGGATGCCTCAGTCTTGGACTCAGATGTGTGTTTTGAAGATTGTTTTCTTCTGAGTCCACTTTTCGCTCCAGGCTTTTTGCCTTGGGGAACCTCCTCAGTTTGTGAGGAAGGTTTAGGAGCTTTGGAGTCTACAGGCACATCTAAATTGCAGATGGCCTTCATGTGGTCAATGAAGGGAGGTCCTTCAGTTTGGTTTGGCTTCAGTGCCCAGTTGTGAACACTAAAGACCTGAGTGAGGTTTATGGTGAGCTCTTCATTATCATATTCAGGCATCATGTATTCCAGTAGAAAAGATATAAACCTAGGATAGGGAACAACCTTTTCCCTAGTTTTCTTGCTTAGTTTGTGAATTATATCCTCCCATATTAGCCTAGCATAATCTACCTTTACCCCATTGGCCAAATAATACAGGATGGTGGCATCTTTGTTAGAAATTTGGTCCAGGCCACCTTTTTCCCACCTAAACACTGGATGACTTGACCCATCAGTAGCCTCCACCTAGGAGGAAGACAACCTTTTTTGATAGCTCCCTTTGCCCCAATCTCCCTACTGTACCGTATTGTTGCAAACCATGGTCTTACTATTGTTATGAAGGGTGGGGAAACGTGCATACTTGAGTGAGGTAGGTAATGAGCCCTAAGAGCATTCCTAAAGGTGTTGATACCTATGTAACATATGCAATTATTTTTCAACACGCGACTACGCATAATTCTCTTTCCCATACCATGACATGGCGAGAGCCTGGTAGGTCTTGAAAAACAACAGAATCAGTGTGGCTACTGTCATACGGTGACATCAGTTGATCTTTGATTTGATAACGTATGTCTTTCCCTAGTTCATTTTTGTTCATATATTTAAGTAGACTTTTTATTCTTTCCATGTATAATATTATCTTTGAACCTTTCACTACTAAAGCTGTAATGTTACGGGCCAAATAAGCAGCTAGAACCATGTTAAATGAAATACACACCATAACAAATATCATCTCTCTCATATTGACCGGATGTATGTCACCATAACCTAACCTGTTCCAAGCAAGTCCAAATTAATGCACATTCACATGTTTTTTATGATCGGTTGCAAACTTGCAATGAAGGCTTAATGTTCTCCCTAATACCCTCCTTCCTATACTTAAAGTCATCGAGGCTTAATGCTCTCCCTAAGACCCTCATTCCCATTAATTACCAACAATAAATGGAAAATAAATATGATTAATTAGGGACACTTATGCATTTTGTCACCACATTTATAGAGTTTTCTTATACAAAAGAAAAACTCTTCATCTAACCTATTTTCTTTGCATAAACAATCTTGCTTCAAGCCCTATGGAAAGTGGTAATCAAGGTGGTGGTTATCCTAATTTTGGGAAATCATGAAAACATCCTCTTGTTCCTCCTCCAATGACTGCCATTGGAAGATTCTTACAAGGTCAAAGTAGTCAAAGCCATTCATCTCATCATAACTTTGAGATAAACAAAGAACAATTCAACCCTTCAAATGGGGTTTATGGCTTTTCATCATCTTCTAACGAAGGCATCAGTGGCATGTACAATAAGTACGAAGTTTCATCGGCACATTGTTTGCCTATGGACAAAATGTTTGCTGCTGATCATGGTATTTATTCAAGAAGTTATCGAAACATGCATCTTAACAATGAAGTAATCAAATCATGTACGGAGATTAAATCAAAAGGTGGCAGTGGAAAGAGTTTGATCAAGGGACAATGGACAGATGAAGAACAAAACTAAATAAATCACACTTTTTTTGTTTCAGTTAATGGTTTAGCCTAATGAATCTTAAGTTTAATTCCTTGCATGAACATTGAACAATATTAACCTATTTTTTGTTACAGTAGGGCGACTACTTAGATCTGGATTGAAACTACAGGAGAGAGCGGAATGGGCTCATAGTGCGCTGAGGCAGAATGATCGGTAGAAGCCGGGGAACAATGTCGAGAGCGATGGGCATAATCATTGCACCTGATATTAAGTTTTTTTCAATTTGTTTCCAAGATTGTTTTATGATCTTGTTGGAATTTCAAGTCAGCAAGCATTTCCAAAAAAATAACTTTGTGATAGATGACACACAAATAGTAGCATGATCTATGCATCTGTGGGATTTAGCGTGTATGATATTTATCAGATTATACATTCAATTCATTAGTTTTTCATCAAACAGGCCCTAATTTTACTCATTCATTTTAAATCTTCTTGTCAAACCCTAATTGTGTAATCAATCCAATTTTTTCTTCATAAAAAATGTTTTTTTCTTGTCAACGCTAAAGATTAACCAACCAATTTTGTTTCTATTGTAAAAACCTAATTATTTTCTTGCTAACGTACTGTCGTTCAATATCAAGATTTTTTTTATTTGCAAATTAGTAAGCTGCATTAAATATTAAAGGGAGATATTAGTACCATAGCTCTGATACCAAATGATGCGGATCGTTAACGGCCGAACAATATACGAATTAAAAGAACAGTTGGATCGATAATTCCAGTGGGAACTCGATTAAAGCAAAAGCTTTTATTATCAAAACTCAAAAGATATCTTAATACAAAGAAAAAGACCCATTATTTATCAGTGTTGTAAAAATCGCTCGGCGGTGTCTCGGCGGTCGACCACCGCCAAGAGATATATCGGTCTTGGCGGCGATATATCGGTTTCTCGACGGTGACCATAAATGATAAAGGAATTTATTTTAAAAAAAATAAATATTAGTAATATCTTAACAAAATAAGTTAATAACCACAAAATATATATATTTTTAATATTTTGAATATTTATTTGATATAAAATCTGCAAAATTGATATATTTTTAAGAATTTTATTAATGTTCTAATTATATATTTAGTTATATATTACAGCAAGTATAGTTTTAACTGAGTTTTTCAATACTTTCAATAAGACCCAATAAGTTATTTGTAAGGCCCATTTAACTAATCCAATAAACAATTTATAATTAGGTTATATGCATTTTACACAGCCGTATTTTTCTCTTTCACCTTCTTCAACCTCTTTCACCTTCTTCAACCTCCCCTCCCCCATAGAAACAACCCTTCTTTCTCAAATTAAATCACCATCAAGAAAATCATTACACCAAAAATCGGCAGAGTTTGACCGATTTTGACCAAAAATCGGCCGAGTTTGACCGATTTTGACCAAAACGCCAAGATTTGCTAATTTGCTGCAAATCGTGGCGTTGGACCACCGCCAAGCGATACATCACTGATATATCGGCCGCCATGACCGATTTTTACAACACTGATTTTATATCATTGCATCAACTTTTTTATCTTTCATAATTTAATTAAGTACTTATGATTATCAGTTTGTATTTTGTTTTTATTCCCCGGGTCGTATGTCCCAACGAGGCTGCAATTGAAAGTAATCCTGGTTTGATGAGAAATTGAATGATGGAGAATATTTAGATATGATGGAAACACTGATATAATTACAACTAAAATTAATTAAATAAAACCTAATTTAATCTACGGGAAACAGATATAGGAAATGGGGAACCTAAATACTAAAAATTAAGAAAATAAATGTTAAATTAAATTAAAAATCAAAATTAAATTCTAATTAAGTTAATTTGAAAAATAAAGAAAACTAGAACTAAAACGGAGGTCGTTTGAATGTAAAACGAAAAGAAACGGTAAAACGCACTGGGTAAAACGGGTCTAAGACTGAAATTTAAGAAAAATTAAGCTTATACTAAATTTTATATTTTTCCTAGACACTAAATGACAAAAGAAAATTTTATAAAAAAGAAAAATATTTTTTTATTAATTTTCTGATTTTTTATGATTTTTATAAGAAAAAGATATTAACTACAATCTATTTTAATTCCTAGAAAATACAACTTTAATGAGAAAAATATAGAAAAATGGTTTTAAGATACTAAAAGAGTGCAGAAATTTAATGGAATGAAAAGCCCCAATTTCTATTGGCTAATTGAACCCTAATTTGATTTATTAAACTATAAACCCTAATTTAATAAAACTAATTTGAAAAAATATAAAACTATTTTATTTTTATAAACAGAACAGGATTTTATTTTTATAAGAAAAAAGATATTAACCTACAATTATTTTAAATTCCTAGAAAAATACAATCTTTAATGAGAAAAATATAGAATAAATGGTTTTAAAGATACTAAAAGAGTGCAGAAATTTAATGGAATGAAAGCCATTTTCTATTGGCTAATTGAACCCTAATTTACGTAAATAAAACTATAAAACCATTTAATAAAAATGATTGAAAAATATAAAACTATTTTATTTTTACTAAAAGAACAGGGTAGGAATTGGCAGAAATGGAAGTAGAGGGTAGGCGGGTGAACTATAGAAAATTTACACTTCAGTTAAAACGAATAACCCTGAACTTTAAGAAAAGTACGAAACAGACCCTACGATTGCAGCTTAATTTGCTTATTGAAAAAGTGGCTTTCAGCCAAAACTCAAAACTACAAAGTTGTAAAACAGCTTATTTCTAACAACTTTAACAAAGGCAATTCTAACTTTTAACAAAGGAATAAGCTAGAAAATTAAGCACTTAGATTCTGTCACAGAAAGTGCTTGTTTGAAAAGAGATTTGGAATTTGGCTTATTGAGAGCTTATTACTTGATGAAAATTGAAACTAAAAAATGTTTAATGATGCTTAAGATGTGTGCTAAAAGATTCTAAACTAAGATTAACCTTGAGTTAACAAAATTAGAAAGAAAATTATAATGGAAAAGTGCAAGGTTTTAATGAACTGTTTTTAAGCTTTTTTCAAATAAGCTAACAAGCTTATTACTGAAAACATAAGTGCTTGGGAAATTTTTAAGAGTTAGTAAACTGCAACTACTGTCCTTGAACTAACCTATGGTACAAGGTTTTTCTATATATCAAATAGGAAATGCAAACTCAAATGGTAATAATCTGAAATTCAATAAAATGATGAAAAAGAGCAAAGTCTAAATGAAACTGTTTTTGAGCTTTTTAAAAGTAAACTAAATGCTTATTTTTGAACTTTAAATGCTGAGATTTTGGAAATAAGCTACTCTAGTAGTCTATATTCTACTTAGGTAAAAGGATTTATAAAACTTCACAAGGAAATGAGAAAATTCAAAGTGAAAAATGGCAAAAACTATGCTGATATGTTGTGTGTTTGCTGATGTGTTTGGCAACTGGTGCAATTGGCTTTGCACAAAGATGTAGGCTAAAATTTCCAAACTAACACTTTACTAAATGAACTAAGTGTGCTTAGCCAAACCTAGAACTCTAAATTGCTTGTAAATTCCTAAAGTCTACAACTCTTATAGTGACTGAAATATGCCCTGGTGCTGAGAATGATTTTTAAAACTCTAAACTATTGAATTATAAAACCTAACTTCTAAAAACTGTTTAAAAACTTGTATTATGCCCTAACTCAGCTGTTAGGACAGAATTGACAAGCTATATTTGACTTTTTGAGTCAAATATAGCTTAATCCAAACACACCTTAACTTGACTGTCAAAATAAGATTGTACTTTAAAATCTATGTAAAAGCTAAAACTACCTAAACTTTTTATCTACTTCTATTTGTATTGGATTAATAGAGCTGATTGAACTAAAAAAACTGTAGCTTATTTAGAAAAATAAGCTACTTACTCTACTAGCTTTATACTTACTAGATGACAGAATTTTATGAGAAACTGAAATTACTCAAACTAAATTTTATGAAATCTAAAATCAGCTAATAACAAACTTAAACAACATTATATTGAAGAGAATTAAACAAAGCTTGATTAGAAATAAGCAAATATAAAAGCTACTTTTAAGCTAATTTGAATCTAAAGAAGTAGAACCTGAAAATAATGGAGTCTCAGAACTAGAGCCACTCTAGTAGAGTGAGTGGCTCAAATTATGAACCTAAGTGGCTTCCAAAGCCTCTAAACCAGAGCTTTAAGCTCAATAAGCTATTTTCAGCTTATTTCTTCATTAAGCTGCCAAATCTTGATCAAATGAACTCAAGTGGTAATGATGAATGTAAAATGATGAGAACAAGTGAATGATTCATTAAAAACAGGTAATAAGCTAAATTTGAGCTTATGAAAAGTAATAAGCTCACATGAGCTTATTGAGAGCTTAATGATGTAAAATTTGCTTAAATTTGAAATCAAAGAGCAAGGTAACTTGAAAACTGAAATATATTGCTCAAATTCGTAAGGTACAAGCTGAATTACATTAAAATGCTTAAAAGAAAGACTGAATTTAAATTACACTAAAATAAAACATAGTAAAAGTGGTGTGTGGTCTTCGGCTTGCTCTTTTTTCTTTTATAGCAGCTCAAAGCCTTCTCTTGGTCTTTGGTTGTGTTTGCTGTGAGAGTACAAAGTCTCCAAAGCAATCCTAGCCCTCCATTTCTTTTCTATACCATCTCACCATTGAAGGGGTGCGGGTTTTTGTGTATTTTCAACTGGGAAGGTTTATAGGGGTAATGGGGAGGTGGGAAATGGTTAGAGGTAGGCTGGGAAGTGTACTAGGGGGGTGGTTTGGAGCTAGAAACCGTGGGAGAGGGTGGTTTGAGGTTTGGCGGGAAGGGGTTGAGGTACAGGGGTGGTTCGCGTTTTAAAAGAAAAGAATGGGGAAGAGGCAAGAGTGCCCCTTCAACTTTCATTCTCTTTTCATTATCTTTAAGCCGAAATTCAGTTATAAATAAGTTTGGAAAGTGGCACTTTTGGCCCTTGTCGTTTTATAACAAAAGAATTAAAAGAGGTTTTGGCAAATTGCAAAAATGGTCCCTCTGGTTTTTATAACTAATAAAAAAGGGAAGTTTGGAAAATTGCAAAACAGCCCTTGTGTTTTATTTTTCTATTTTTTTCTTTTTAAAACAACTTTCAAACTTGGCATTTTTGGCCCTTTTCTTTATTTTTTTTTCATTTTTAATTATAAAACAAGGTTTTAAAATTTACATTTTTGGTCCTTATGTTTTATAAAAAGGGCTTTGGGTTTTGTGTTGGGCTTTTGGGCTTGTATTGGGCCCAATTGAGTGTGTCTGGGCCCAATAAGGTTTAGGCTTATGTTATTGGGCTTTTTTAAGGCCCAATAAGGTACAGGGTGGGTTTGGGCTTGCAATGGCTGAGATTGGCTGTAACTGGGCTAGGATTGGGCCTTCAAAGTCTTCACAGTCTTTGTCAATTGCACACAAATGGGCTGTTGAAATTGATTGAGGGCCCATTTGGTCTTCACAGTCTTCATAATTATACTATTGGGCTTTCCCGGCCCATCAGATGGGTTAAGATTGCATCCAATAGTATTCTTCAGTTCCGGCTCCGGTTTGACTGCTGATTCTTCAGTATTGACTTTGACTTTGACTTTTTTGGTCTTTGGCCTTGATTTTGCACAGTCTTTTCCATTCCATGCTCAGTTTTGTCATTTTGGCTTGGTTTTCTGTCTTTTTGTTGATATCCACTTCCTGCACAATACAAATGCAAAACAAACATATATTTGGCAGTTTTTGTCTGTTTTTGGTCATTTAAGCTCGTTTTTAGAGGTAAAAGATATGTGTAATTAAGCACTTATCAGACCTCTTAGATAGTAATGAATAATGCTTGCGCCTAACAGTGGAGGTTTGATCCTTTACTAAGCCTATGGTAATTTATATGCTATGACAGGTAATGAGTGTTGATTTTTCATTTCCCTATTATGTTATAATTTATTATACACCCGAGAGAAAAAGAGAATCCTAAACACTTATGTGAGGTGCTAGTGTATGATTTCCATGCTTTTAATTACGAGGTCTAGAAGGTTGTGTTATAAAATACATTTAAGGAGTATGTTAAATGACCCTCATATTGCTATTGTTTAGGTAGAAAAGCCCATTTGCTTGAGGACAAGCAAATCCTAAGTGTAGGGGTATTTGATGAGGTATCATTTTATATACTATTTTGGGGTCATTTAACCTCTTAAATCATGCAAATATGCCTAGATTATGTGCTTAATCGTTTGTTTTCAGGTTTTTAGCACTTAGATGGCATTTGGAGGAAATACACGTGACTTGGGCTCATTTGGAGAAGAAACGGACAAGATTACAGACCTACACCAAATCTTTGAAGAAGTATTGCTTACAGGGCGTAGAGATGGCGTCGCAAGCATAAAGCGATGCCATCGAGATCCATCTAGTGACGGCGTCAGAGATTCGGCGACGACATCAGGACGTGGCTAACTTAAAAAGGATCTAGAATCATCTACATAGCGACGACGTCAGGATTACAATGCGACGCCGTCGCAGCGATATCTCTATTTATACTAAACTGATTTTAAGGTTTCAAGTGTGTAACTTTATATAACTTTAGGGAGACGAACCCTAGCTCTTGTAGCAGCTTCATAGGTCGTTTTTAGGGCTTCAAAACCCTATTGTACTACCTTGAATCTATGTTTTAATCCAAGTAAGGTTATTTATCTTTAATCATTCAATATGTCTATGTGTTGCATGATTGATCTATCTCTTTGCTTCCTTTATAACATGCGAGGCTAAACCCTCCTTTGTATTTGCTTATGATTGCATGAAAGTTGGATTGTAGATCCTTTTATTGTTGCTTCTTGATTGATGATTGTGCGCGATAAGTTCTAGAAAATCAACTTTTGTCTGTATCGCTATAGGCACGTTTAGGGAAATGCGAGTGCGTATAAAAGATACTATCGGGTAACAGTCCTCATACTACATTGCCCCTTTATATGGTTGATCCCTCTAAAGTTATTTCACATGCATTTAATGTACTCTTAGGGGCTTTGTAATAGTCTTCATACTACCTTACTTGTGCGTTGCCCTAATGGAATATTAAATAGACGGCGGGTTCGTGTAATCCGTTCATGACCTAGGAAATACTTACACATATCATCACAAGTGTGACAAGGAAATGAGATTAGGAGAAGCAATCTGATAAGTAGTGCATGATTAAGTAAATACATTTAATTATCATAAAGTTATCACCAGTAGATTATATATTAGTTTAATTAGTAGTTAAACAAACCAACCTCTCAAACCATAGATTTACTTGCTTTCCTATAAATATAAAAACCTAAAAATAATCTTCTCTTAAACCCTAGAATTCTGTTAGACCATGATCAAGCCTTCCCAACCTATTCTGTTAAGAGAACGTAAACAACCCCGAATCTTTGCTATATACTACTACTAAATACGGTTAGGTACTCTCGCCTCTTGGGAGCTGGTTAAAATTCTTGTAGAAAGAAATCTCTTACGACAACCACATCAAAATCCCGCTTATAAATCACAAAACTATAGTCGGAGTTCCCATCCGTCGAGGCCTCATAATACCTTCCCGAAACTGATTGGTTGCTTGTGACAGCCAAGGTCTGAACATTGTCCCACTTCCCTCATCGGGTTCCTCTCTGTTCATCATGAGGTTGTTGGGATAAATGTGGGGTATGTGACTGCGGGGTACTCTTGATGCGAAAGGATATGGATCTAGAAGCCGAGATCAAAGCATTAGTTCGAGATAAGAGCCCTTACGAACCAAGGCTTCTAAAATTACCGGAGGGTCCATCATCAAGAATGGCCTGAGATTGTCAGAAGCATTCCTAACAATGCTAGACACAGCGGAATACTATGGCAAAATGGGTCACCATTTCACGAAATCGAAGGCCTAGAGGCAAATAATTTTGCATGTGTCTTGTAAATCGTATTTAGACTAAACAAGTATTGGAGAGCACCTGCGCTTCGCTCGCTGGCAGTTTTGTATATTTTGTAAACATTTTATAAATTAAAGGTGAAAAAATTTCGATTGTATAGAAGGTAATATGATTCATTCAAATAGAATGTCCTATGTGCTAAAGATAACACTTAGGCTTCATATTTTGGGCCTGGCGTATGTGGAAACACTAATAATCTGAATCAAATGAGAAATCTGGATACTTGTAAATGCTTTTGCATTCATCTAATTTACCTAAGATCAATATTAAAAGATTTCCAAAACTGTGCTATATTTGACAGATTCAAGCTCATGGAGGCCGTTAGCCAAATAGCATAGATATACTTTGTTGGTAAATTAGACAATTAGAGTAAATCATAAACAGCCATAACACAAACAAAACATAAATCTGCCCACGCGCTTCAAGCTCAGCAAGTCTCCTACCCAATTCATCTTCCCCGACCTTCTCAATATTCTTCACAGCAAGGGCATGCCCCGTGGCCTTCAGCAACCCAATTGACACTTCCAAACCATAAGCGTCCGGCACCCTGCTATAAGTGTTGCACATACTTTTACTATTTTCTAGTGAGTCAGTGTTTAGTTTAATGGCTAATTCAGATGTGAAATGCTTGCCACATATTAATAAATTCTATGTTACTCCTGATCCTATACAGTAAAGAACTTCAGTTATATTAAATCTAGTTTGCATCACCAAAAAAAGGAAAATTTATGAATTTTATATGAGTCTAACATAATGGCAATGCTAATAATTCTTTTCCTCATATAGCACATATCCTATCAAGTCATATAAACACCTCAAAAACACATAATAGCCTTAAACAATCAAACTTATACCTCAACTTCATATTGTGATTGTAATGTAATAAGTTTAAACGTGCAATCACGGGGTGTTGACATATAAAAATATAACATACCTTTATCTTACTACTAATGGGTTAACTTCACGCCCGACAAACACGTGTGAATTATGTATAAGTAAAAGATAGTTGTTGACAAAATGAATAAAACTCGAAAATCCAATATAGGTTTTGATTATAAAACACAAAGTGAAAGTAACTAACCTTTACCACATAGGCTTCAAGATCGAAGGCCATAAACCCACCAATTTTAGTACCCAGAACAACACCGTTGCGATACGGCCTGATTTCAGCACCCCCATACAAGTCATATTTTCAACCATCATTTTCATAAGCCCTCCAAACTCACCCATTTCGAACCAAAAAGCAGCATTTCTGCCCTTTTTCAGCATCAAAAACCACATGTTTTAGACCCTATTTCTGCATACCAACAACCTATCAGCGATGACCATAAACATCCGTCATTCTGAGCACAAAAACAACCTACTTCAGCATTCTAAACCCACCCATTTCAGCATCCAAACGCACCGGTTTCATCCTCGATTTCAGCGCGAGGACCCACCCCTATTTCAGCAACCAAACACACCAATAAGTAGCGAGCACAAATGATGGCAGCGTGAAGTAACTAAGTAGCAAGCATAAATGGTGGCAGGTGCAAAAAACGTGGTGGGTCAACATGGCGGGTTAGAGGAAATAATTTATTGCTAACTAATATAGGTAGCTTATGCACGTAACTAATATTGTTCAAGTCTCATAGGCCGTAAAAAAAACATGGGTGGATCACCTATATTGGATTTTCGAGTTTCTTAATCATAACCCAATAAGTTGCGATGGGGAAATTCAGAGTTTTAGTTATAAGTGTGTTCAATAGATTCAATGTCGATGAATCTCAAAAACCAAGCTGAACTAATTTATAACAGTAACTAATAACAAAAAAAAGTAGGACACAAAGTTCAATGACTAACCTAAATTAGCAGCAGGTATCTCAAATTCAGGCTTCAGACAAACAATGCATGATCCTTATAGATGTGTATGCGTTTGGGACTGTATGCGGTGTTCTTATACAACGTCATCGATCAGTAGCCGCAGGTGGCCTTCTTAGACACTGCATCCAACTTCAGTGACTGTAAGTGGGAAATAAGCTACATACTACCTTCACCCTTTGCACGTTTCAGCTGCACATTAGAAGCCGAGTTATAGCAATTTAAGAGTAAGCTAAAAAACGAATCCTATAATACAGCAAATTTTTAGATTTTCATGTTCATTTCGTTTATGATTTTAAAAATTCTGTTTTGCAATCAACTTTTTACAACGGCTCTTTTTGGGTTACATATTCACTTACAGACCGAATATTCATATTTTCAACCTGAACTCATTTTCACCCGCAAGCAACCTCACCCATCTTGACACCTCTACTACTTGTATGTATAGGCATGGGTTGAGAGATTTACCACGAATCCAAGATGATACTTTCTGTTCATTAAGTGTTAATGGCAGCTTGTATCTGCTCCAAAGTTCTTCCTTTCGTTTCAGGAACCATTACGATAATAATAAGAATACCAGCTATGTTGATTGCTGCATCTAGGAGAAACGTGCCTGAAACAATATGCATAAGATTAAATCTCGATAAATGTTAAGAATGTGTGTAATCATAAGACTACTATAAACGTGTCAAATTACCATAAGAACTCCAGCTCAAGAGAAACTTAGAAGTGAAAGATACAGCCCACGTGCCAAACCAATTTGTAAGTGTTGCCAGGCTTACAGCAGCACCCTTGATGTTAATAGGGAATATCTAGATGCAGAATATTACTACTTCAATTAGAGTGTGAAGTACTCCATTGTACTTGAAAATTGGTCAAATTAGGTTATATGTAATTGCTGATGGGTAAATCTAAAATATAAGGTAAAAGGGACATGGGCTGAACGGTTAAGAAGTTTTTGATAAGGAAACCATATGGGAAAACTGTATTGATGTTAATGTATGTACCTCAGACATTATAATCCATGGAACTGCTCCCATTCCTGCTGAAAATGATGCAATGTACAACTGTATTCAAGAAACTCTTTAAGAAAATGTATTTTGGTAGCGTTGTTTCACAAATGACGTGTACTTACCAGAATTCCAGTTACAGCTAGCGCAGGTGCTGCTGCCAGTCCTATTTCATAAGCCTGGTGCACAAAATGATCGTTAGAGAACACTTTTAACAATAATATACTTGTAGTCAAATACTCTTTTAAAGTATGTGTTAATTTGAATGTAAGGGTTTCACTTCCTACGATTACCTTTAAGTAGAATGAAATTACCGCTAGCAAACAGCCCATAACCAATCTGGCGCCTGAAACCTTGAACATACATTTGTATTTAGGAAAAGGGCTTAACATATAAAAAACCACAAAAAGCTATAGACCGTCGAATCTAAGCTTTACCAGTAACAATGGCTTTGTACCGGCATTATCTACAAATAGTGCATTTAAGGCAGTAATGATGACCTACAAATATCATAAAGAAGAGAAACTTATCACTTTGTAAGAAGCAATTCATCAAGATTCCAGAATGAATAGAGGTGGAAGTTTTGACCCATTTACTTATAAATGGGCCGATTTAGTCGTTGCGAGTCACTGTTAATGCATACAAAATATTAAGTCGATGTAGTCACCAAATATTAATATTATTATAGTGACTTACACATCTAAATATTTATAGATTTTCTCTCAGAAATTGGCAAAAAGTGTTTGTGGGCCAACCTGACCTGGCATATTTCAAACTGTACTAAAATGACATATTTTGACCCGAATGCACCTATCCCGCTTGATACCCACCTTGCCTATCTTTCCACCTGGTGAGAGTCCTAGATTTACATATCATTAAGTAGAAATTATATAACCTGAAGAACTGCATAGATGATTGTTCCAATATCAGCAGGAAACCCTGAAAAAGTGATTCATCAAAGTTAATAAATATGCTTATAGTTCTTAACTTGTTTTTGTTACCTTGATGAATAAAGCATAAGATTCTAACTACAAAATACAAACCTACAGACTCAAAAATACTTGTACTGAAGTATAGAAAGTACCTTCAGCATGATTACATTCAAGATGATAGCATCTCGACGATCCTTTCCACTTTCTCCCGGATAACAGCATTACATCCACACTCTCCGACCACTTATTCCTCTCAATCTCAACCTCTTCAATATTTCTCTCGACCGCCTGCAACTCCCGTTTCATCCTCTCAGCATCCCTCATATTAAAATCCTGCACTTCCACCACCTTCTTGAATTTCGCCTTTTCCGCTCAAATCATATTCCATTCCTCCACTTTAACCCTTAATTGCTTCTCTTTTTCCTCCATTTGCTTGTCAACTTTTGCCTCTTGATCCTGCAATTGCTCAATCATATGATTAAACTTCTTGACGTCTTTTTCCAATAGGCTCTTCTCCTCAACTACTTCCCTTAGAGATGGCCCGGACCTCATGCCCTCTAGTGTTACCTCCAATCCTAAAACTCTTCGGCTTGGCATTAATCTTAACTTACCGTATTCCAACTTCATATTAAAATTTCAAAAGACACCAAATCAGCCTCTAATGATTGAAATAGCAAGACGAACAATAAAACGAAATACATATGATTGTTTTGGTGTAACTGCAAATATGTACCAAAGATAGATGATTCATTCCATAACATGGGAAATATATAAATCAATAACATGGGCAAATCTCAGGCCTAATGTCAAATAGAGACTACACGCCATCGATCGAACAAAATGAATACCTCAATTTTCTGTTGCTGACCTTCTTTGGAGTTTGTAATAACTTAGCTCACAATTTCGACTCATTTGCTAAAGGACGGGTTATTGTGACTCCCATTGGATATAGCTAGCCTGCCATCGACATAAGCAATATATGGTTAGGCCTTATTATAGGGTTGTATGTTTAAGCTTATGTGTAGACTTATGAGCTCGTTGGTTTTGGCTTACATTGCATAAGCTCATACTCTAACTTTTTTTACACTCGTGGCTTATATAAGCTTATTATGAAGCTTGTGAGCCCACAAATAAGGTTAAAATGATAAAACCACAACTTTAAAATCATCAAACCACACAATTTCCCCTTTGCACATATTAGAGTACACTAACTGTTTAGATCTATTTAACTCTTATTAATAAACAATTCTTTTGAAGTAATAATTTACACATGATCCCGCATCATTTATAAAAGTAATTTTTAAAACATCTAGCACAAAGTCTCGATCTATACGAAAGGCACTGGTTTTTTTCTTTCTTTCGGTTTCATTGATAGCAGAATATCCTGACTCTATAGGGGCGCTAGCGCTTTACTAATAGAATATAAAAGGGGCCTGAAAAACGTAATAGGCTGCGCTGATACTCTAGGCTCGCTTCTTCAAGCTCCGCCCCTTATTGGAAAAGAAACTAACGAGCAATCAAACAAAAGCGCTAACGTTATATTACTTAGTAAAGCAACCTTTCGCGCTAGGCGCTCACTTTTTTTGTCTGCGTGGAAGCAATCACAACCGATTGAGAAGGTTGTTTGAAGAAAAAAGAAGAGTGATATGAACCGGATAATTGATAGAAGAAAATAACGATGAATAAAGATAGTTGATCAACTTTTGAGAGGCCGATCTCTCTCCAATAATGATATTAAATCATTAAACCATTCATATTATTCAACATAATAAAGATTACAATCCTAGAGCCCTATTTATAATAATCCTATTCTTGTAGAACAAGTCGGATCCTAATCTTTTCCTAAATAAAACATATCTATTAAATAATTAAAAACTATTTTAATACTTATTTAATATCTATTCCATAATTAATTATTCTTCGCCCCGCAAAAACACCTTGTCCTCAAGGTGTTCCTTTAAAATCTTGAGCCACGTGATTTCGGGATCCCATGTCTTGACTTGTAGTTCTCCCTCTTGTGGGTCGTAATCAAACATCAAAAAGTGTTGGCATGGCTGTTCATAATTTGCTAATCTATTGTCACAATTCAGCCCGCCCTCTATAGCTTCAGTTTGCCCAACCTCAATGACAGCACGAGACTTTGATTTCGACCACACGAAAGGCCCTTTCCTTTTCTTTCTCTTTCTATTGGCAGCACAATGTCGGAGACCCAAATGAGACCCCTTACTCTTATTCAAGGCACAACCAAACCCCTCTTTACCGACTCCTTTTTCCGTAATCTTTTTGTTTTGATCAGATGTCAAATCATCATAACATGGAGAATTTTGAATCGGTTTTGCGGGTAGCATGGTCGTTACTGTTGGTACCTTGGTTGTCAAGACGATATGGGATTTTGAATGAAAGAATCAATTAGATTTATCATCTCTTTAATTTTTTGGTTCCATGATTCACGCCTCTTATCGTCTTCAATCTTTTGATACCATTCTTCACGCCTCTTATCCTCTTCAATCTTTTGATACCATTCTTCACGCCTCTTATCCTTTTCGTAAGCTCTAAATAAGCCATTTGTTCCCGTATCTCGCAGCAAGTTTTTCTTTTTTGATTCTCCCATATGTCCCTCTCCATAACTTTGCTGCACAATTCGACATCCTTAGTTAAGATTCTCACCGTCTTCGTTATGGAACCTTTTTGTAGCCTCGCAACTTGCCTCGATGCTCTTCCATTATAGCCCGTCGTAAGTGAGACATTGATACCCGAGATCAAAAGAAGATTTAACTTTTTTAATGAACAAAATAATTTTCTAATGGTGAAAAGTGATTCGGATGAACAAGAATTTCTGGCTGTGAATAGTGTTCGGATGAATAGTGTTCTAGTGAATAGTAAACTTTTTTTTTGAAACCCTAGAATCGAAACAACTCTGATACCAATTGATATGAACTGGGTCGATAATAGAATTGATAGAAGAAAATAACGATAAATAAAGATAGGTGATCAACTTTCGAGAGGCCGATCTCTCTCCCAATAATGATATTAAATCACTAAACCATTCATATTATTCAACATAATAAAGATTACAATCCTAAAGCCTTATTTATAATAATCCTATTCTTGTAGAACAAGTCGGATCCTAATCTTTTCCTAAATAAAACATATCTATTAAATAATTAAAAACTATTTTAATACTTATTTAATATCTATTCCATATCAAAGAGACCTTTCAGCACCACAACTGACTTTCCTGCGGAGTTCCAAAATCCTCATTGTCCAATCGCTTCTGTATTGCCAGAAAGATATCAAAACCCAAAATCAAAAGTAGACCTTAATTGTTTCATGATAATCAGTTATATATAAGAACAAAAATTACACCCACATCAGATTTGTTCTACAACCTAAAAATTCATAAACTCAAAAGCCTAAAGAACGACCTAATCAGATTTTCTAGAAGGCCATAAGTTCAACAAAATAAGCCAATCGAAACACCCTCTAAAATGAGTATCTTGAACAATAAATACTCATATGTTTCTAGAAATGGAGGAAAAATCTAACCTGGGTTTTGTTTTAAAAGACTTCATCTCCATTGGTCGCCGGAGTTGGTGGTCAGAGCTTTATGGTGACCGGAGCTATTGGTGGTGGTGGTTCTGTTGGTTATGATCAGATTCTGTGATGGTTTAAAGAAAATGATTATGGAAGCGGTGGGGTAGTTGTGATTGTGTAGCAAAAATCAACAATTAATTAAAAAAAATAAAGAAGAGGGCATAACTTATGGAAGCAAATCTACTAAGAAGATGATAGAACCCAAGAACACTAAAAATATAGATTAATTATGGACAGATGGCATTAGAGAGAATACTACTGTGAAAATTAATGGGTTACAGGTGTTACAAATATAGAGCAACAATGCCACTAAGTAAGTTGTAACCAGAAATTGTAAATTAACAACTACTGAACTCACTATGAAGACATGTATTGGATTAAAAAACCAACCGCCATCTCCACTAAGTGAGTTGTGAGTAGCATGTGGTTAGTAAAATAATAAAGAACAAGGAAAGATTACCCGCGCGTTGCTGCGGGCGTTATTTTTTCGTGCGTTATTACGGGGCATTTTTTTTGTTCCGGTTAATTTCTTCGGTCTCATGTTTAATAGTTTGTTTTTTTTCCTCATATTAAATGACAAATTTTTTTTTCAATAAAGGGGATATTTTTATTTTATTTTTTGGCCCAGGCCGATAGAAAGTCGTAAACGTAATTTTTTTTTTTCTTCATATTTTTGACAAAAGAAAGAGGGAGTATAAAGTTTTTTTTTTTTTTGGGACGAATATCTTAATGATGAACAGAACCACATGTATAAAAAATTTTGGGCCGGTCCCCCACCCCATGAATCCTCGCCTAAGGGGTATTTTTTTTTCTGGAATGTTTTTTTTTAAATTTTTTTTTTTACGTACGGTACTTTTGTTGTAACATTTTTTTCCCCCTATTTTGTGCCAACAATTTAAAAAAAAAAAAAAAAAAAATGAGCCGGCCAAGCACTGTAGCTTGCTACAGTGCCTAGCGTGAATAGTGTTTTGGCACATTGTAAAAAAATATATATATATGGGCCGGCCCAAGCACTGTAGCTTGCTACAGTGCTTAGCGTGAAATAGGCTTTTGCACATTTGAAATGAGGTTGTTTATAATATAATTTTGCACAGTTTATTTGTTGTGTTACATTAGTCAGCATTAGAATAGAGTATAATAGGTTAGGGATGAGGTCAAGGAAACGCAACTTACTTTACAAAATGTTTCACCTTGCATAATGGACTTAAAAAATACTCATTATCACTAACATATCACAATTTTTTTTTGATTATAATTATTCTTCACAAGTGATTTGACAAAAATACTCTTATGTTTTTCATCTTCATCTTCAACATTTTAAAATCCAGATTCCGCCCACCAACAAATAATCATCCGTAAAACACAAACAAAACCACTTATCTTAGCATAAAAAACGTTTTGCACATGATAACGTACAATAGGTAAATACAGCTCATATGGTTTCAGATTACTAAATAATTAAATAAAAACGGATTTGATTTCCAAACATTGTATTCTTGTAGTTTATAAATTATTACATTTGATGTTTATTTACTAACATCTGGATTCCCTACGTTATCTTAAATATATTAACGTGAACTTTTATCACAAAGTACGTAGAAAGTGATGAGTCATGACTCATGATACTCTAGGAATCTTATCAATTAGGTCCTTGAAGTTGAAGCCACAAAGAATCATTGATGACTTCATGAGCAAGAAAATGATTGTTAACGTAATTGCATTCTTGCATCCTAAGCGGCCATAAGTATTTTATTTTTTAAAGTCAATAGATTTATGTTTTGTCACAGATTTAAGTGTATTGCTAGAAGAGACAAATAAACAGTAACATGAAATTTAACAAACGGTGTAGAAAATAATTTTGTTAACCTTTTTATTGATTGTTTTGAGCCTTAAATAACACAAAAAACAGGAAAATGTTTTGTGACATGTGATGCTCATAGTTTTTAAGATAGATTAGATTCGTCTTTTTTTAACGGTGCTTTGGGATCATTAACGTATATTGTTACAGTATACAACATTCGGATAAACTACAGTTTTGCACAACACAGATTATCAAAGCAAATCAATACGTGTCTTCTCTCTATTACAAACGTATACACGAAGAATAAAGATAAATGAAAGGAGAGGATAAAGTTTTATGGTGTACTAGATATGATAATATAGCTCTGAATTTATAGTGAAAGGAGATTAGAAAAACAGCCGGATAATTAATCATGTTAGTGGCTCATGAACACAAATTTAATTTGAGCGTTGACCATACATTAATTTTTGTGTTAATACCCATTAGTGTATTTGGAGTTAAGATCAACATGGACCCATTATTTGTCATAGATCCAATGAATCAATTTCAACCATTTATTTTTTCATCAAAAATAAAAAAACTCATTATTAACTCTTTTTTAAGATAAAAAATATTTACAAAACTGGGTAAATGTTCACACGACAAATATTCTTCCATCACGTACGGACATTTTTTATCTTTCAGTAGACGGGTGACACGATATACTTTCAAGGAACTTTTTTTCGATTTTTTTTTTCAATCACGAATTGCAGAAGATCATCATAGATTAGTTATTTTTATAACGATTCATATATGATTCGTATTAAACGAATCTATATGATTTCATGAATCATATATGAATTTCATAAGCTATAATATTTAATTTGTTGATTCTAACGAATTTTTTAATTTTGTTTCGTCACGAATTGCGACATTTCATTATGATTTCGTATAAAATCATATATGATTTCATAAAAATAATTATGATTTCATTATAAATCAGATATGATTTGGTGATTCGACGAACTTTTTTTCAATTTTGTGATGTGTGGGGTTGTTGGTTTTCAGTCACGAAATTGTTGTAAATCATATATGATTCGTCATACGAATCATATATGAGTTATGTCATAAGAATCATAAATCATTTTTTGATAGTCATACGAATCATAAAATCATATATTGATTTCATAAAATCGTTTATATCTTCATAAAATTCATAAAAGGAAGTTCGTTCGAATGTACAGAATGTCGCACCTCTATAATAGAAAGAATAATTTTATTCTCGTCGCGATGATATGTTTTTGTTTTGCGTATACGATTACAGGTGTAGTTGGATATTTAATTTTTTTTTAAAGATGGAAAGTGAGTTTTTTTATTTTTGATAAAAAAAAATGAGTGGCTATGATTGGTTCATTGAGTCTATGACAAATATTGGGTCTATATTGAACTTTTGGCATTGTATTTGATGAGGATCAATTGTCATTCAAATTCAAACCCATCATATGACCAATTTTTCAAAAAGTGAACTAAAAACTAACCCTCAACGCATGCAACAGCGACCCTAATCTCAATTTTTTTTCTAATCAAATGGCCATACTTGTAAACAAATACAGAGTTTTATGTAGTGATGTTCCAAGTTAGCCGGAAATGGCTACGTTACATGTACAAATGCATAGGCATGTAAATACAAGGTTCCACTTATAACGTAAACATCATTGAGATACTTATGCATACTCATTGTACATATCTTCGAGAATTTTAGGCTCTGTGGGTAACCTTTTAAAAGCAATTCAAATCAAATATATTAACCTGATCAAACCGGTAAGTGCCTCCATGGCTCCATTTTTGCTCATATTTTGAGGGATTATTATGGCCAATACAAGTTTGCCATGTTTCAACTTAAGAAAGTAACTTGCTTTTCTATCTTCAACCCAAAGCATCTCCGATGCATAGAACCTTACACGATCCAATGCACCGCCACATCAGCGTTTAATAGAACTTTCACATGATGACATAGAAGACGCGGCTCCAATGCACTGCCGCATAAGCGTTAAATAGAACTTACACATGAACTCTTATGGGATGTTTCAGGCTTTTTGTCTCGCAATGCCTGCCTAAGAGACGTAAGCGCATTGAAGATGCCTTCGTAACACATGAAGGGAAAAAAGAACTGTCTGGCTTTCACAATGCATAAGATACATGACACTCAGGATTGTTCAATGTTATACTACTACCTTGCATAAGTGCTTTGTAGATGCCCTCATAAAGCATGACCCGAAAAAAGAAGAAAAAAAAATCAGCAGGCACCCAGTTTGTAAATTGGTTAGCTTGTTTAATAGCTGATAAAAGAAGAAAAGTATAATGCTGCCATAGACCTAACATATAAGACGCGACCAGGAAAGTACAAGAAATTCAAATCTTTTTGGATTATGAATCAACTGCATTACCCAATTATCTCTTCTGAGATCTTCTAGCCAAAAAACATTATTGAGTAATCGGGATGACGAAGAAATGAACAATAAATTCACTAAGATGTGCCTTAACTTGCTACAATTGAATTAAAGCAAACAAAAATCCACATATATATGTTCTTGAACGTATGGGCAAACTTCATCTTCACTTTGTTCTATTGATAACTCTGTGTGTCAATTCTATAAGTGCTCGCCTTGATCTTTGAACATCCTCGTCATCATTCTCTGGTAGTGAATCGATTGCAGCCGATGCCAGACTAGCATGCTTTGCTGCTAGTTCCCTTGTTCTTTGAATTCCATGACTTTTACCAAGATACTCTAGAGCCTGTATTATCAGCCAAATCAATTGTGATTATCAAATACCAAAGTCAAACATTGAGAGTCAAACTTGGGTAATAGGGTATAAAACTATAAACATAAGCAACCAAATTTTTCGATCAGAAATTAATATGCTACACACAGACACGAAACTTACAAGGTCTACATTCGCAGGGTTGTCTAATCCCCTGTCAAAACAACTCCGTTACGTAATTCTGGAATCTCTCCTCAATTGCATATAATAATGGTGCGTGTGTTCTTTGTGTCAATCCCCTACAGACCCGAGTCAGAACGTTAGCACAACTTTCAGTATATAACAACACCATTAGAGAGAACCATCAGCATCAACAACGATAGGTAGATGTGGTAACATTGACCCATATATTGATATTAAAGATCAAACACGTTATGCTAGAAGATCTAAGGAAAGACACAGGTCAAATGGGTCAAAGTTGTCCGAATTATTTCAAATGTATAAAACCTCCAAAATTGCTTTATAATAAAGTTAGAATCCATTTGTTTTGTATCATGTTTTAAACACTAATTGTTTATATAACTCAAAGCATGTTTATGAATTTGGTTGCAATGAACTCAACACGACACCATCTTGACAGGCGGTTTGTAGCACGACTTCTTTTAACCTAGTTACCCATCCAGACCATTTTGTCACCTCGCACTGGGCCTGACTATATCTGCACAATTTTTGGTGGTTCTGCCAATGTATAATGGTTTCATGCATCTAACCTTTATATATAGAATATGTCAAGGAAGTGTGTTAATTACATGGCGAATATCAGATAATGAGCCCTTCCCAAGAGAAGATGATGTGCCTGTAAAATCAAGAACATCATCGATTAATTGGAACGCCAATCCCTGCAGAAAAGCATAGATGATGGTCAGAATTACGATCATATTGATTAGTTCCAAGTCATGCCCACAAAAATGATCCCTCGTAGACAACACTTGTTTGCAAGTACATTATCTAAAGCATAGATAACATTATCGAATGCTTACACACCAGATTTTTCCCGTACTCATATGCCAACATAGCGACCTCTGCAGTTTGACCAGTAAGAAGAGCAATCGATTTGCAGCTATTTGATATGAGTGATGCAGTCTTGTAGTATGTCTTCTGCAAATAGTAATCCATGCTGCAACAGAAAAAGTAATTTTAACTGAAATCCTGGAAGAGAACTATACCCAAGCTCAGATACTAAGAGGTGATACCATCCATTGGACGTTTTAATGAGAAGGTTATACAACATTTACTACATATGACTATGATGTTGAAATGTTTGAACATTCTATCTCCATTTCATGTATAGAAAAGGTAAGGTAACATTACCCAATCCCGTCTTCCACGCGGTATTGGGGAGGTAAGATGTAGACAGCCTTACCCCTACCCGAAGGTAGAGAGGCTGCTTCCAGAGGACCTCCGGCCTTGCAAGGGGTGAGGATCAAACCCTTGACCTCTGTCTCCATATGGGAGGGGGTTTTCCAACTGATCCTACCCCTTAACCTCTATCTCCATTTCATGTATGAATATGTGTATTCAAATATGTATAAAAATACCGATGCGACTTGTTGGCCCCTATCATTACAGATGCTTCAAACTCAAACCTACCTCACCACCATAAATAAAGGTGACAGAACGGGTAGTAAGATATATAAGGTAACAAAGTCTCATGGGCTTTTGGTATGGGTCAGATTGGGTGGCCAGAAACACGTTAGTCCAAAAAAAATCTTTTAAAATGGTTTTTTACAAAGGTTCTGCGTCTTAAACTGTGTTATAGGATTAGCCCATTTGGACACTTGAACACAACCAAACCGACAAATGCTTGAGTGAAATGGGCCAAAATCGCCACACTCTATCCAAGACCGGCAGTTTGGTGAGACGTTTAGGGAAAATATATACATCTAATGCCTCCCATCCTTTTGAGCTTTCAAAGAGCATCACCTAACATATGAAAGTCCCCCCTACTAGAAATTTCAATGAATCTACACTATAGGTTTTTACACTATAATGGTTGGTATATGGTAGTTACTACAGAAAATTAGTACATGAATAAATTTAAGCAAACGTGACACTGAAATTATACAATGCAAATTACACCACCAAAAAGTAGCATACCTACGACGCTGCTCTGCCGATGTGATTTTTTGAATCGTCTCACCAGTAACAAGATGCTCCAAAGCTTGTTGCTATTAGTGACACAACTGCAACCAACATTGTGATGCATTGTGAGCAATAATTAACAGTCATATGTTTCTGTGGAAGAAGAAAGCTATGCTAAGACTTTGAATAGTGGATACCTCCGTGTTCTTTTTTAAAGAGGCAAGAAGGGCTATACTTAAGCTCGAGAAAGTAAGAAATCTCCAGCCAATACGGAGATCTGCATCATGAAAACAGCAGTTGTATTTTAGGCAAAAATAGCCGACTGGCTAAAATGCATCATGAACAGAGTTATTCTATTAATAATGCTATTTCAGTGAACATCATTGGCAACTCCACATACATAATTAATAAAGTTATGCGATTAATACCATTTTCTAACCGAGACAGGCTTAAACCCATACAAGTCTATTTCAGGCACCATCACATTTCACGAAAATAATTAACCATCATAATATGCCGATTTTATTGTCGCATAATAGTTAGCCTGATTTAAATGGAAAGAAAGAAATAAAATGTTACTACATTATATATCTAGTCCACAAAAATACGCTGAACTTATTTCGTGGCGATATAGAGAGTTAAGTCAGACTTTCTAAAGTAATATACTCTATATTCTTACACAAATAGTTCATGGGTGAAAATCGAGTAATTTTGACCCGAAGGGATTTTTTTCATGAGCATGTCACAGCTTGTTGCTTTCTATTTCAAATCCGCTAAATAATATTCTGGTTCATATCAGCAGCTTGGTGATCTCATGTAAGGATGGCAAAAAGATAAGTCATATAGTTAAAATGAATATAGTAGATCACCTTATTTCCCATTACAAGGTTAAGAGAGCCAATCCCGCGTCTTGTATCAGCGTTTCATCCCAGTTACGTCATCATGAAGGAGGGCTGAGCAACCTGAGATTGAAGATGTTAGTTTATTTCTAACTTCATGGGGGGTATGGAGTAACCTTTTAAATCATAAAAGATGAATTATCCTACTTTGATACAGCATATACATGCCCAACAATATATAAAATAAAAGAACTTCTACTAATATCAAAGCTTCTAAAATAGGCATAATACAACCACCCACTGTGTTGACATTAAGTAAAAACACTTCATCTATGCAACTTTTACTGAAATTGAAAAACAGAGATATATGATATCATGAGTTAATATAGAGTATAAACTCATCAAAAAAGAAAGATGCAGCATAAACTCAGAGAAGATGTTCATCAAACACCAACACAGGAAACCTTTTATCAGAGTATGGGTAGGCCGTGGGCTCATAGTCACATATGTGACCAAATCACCAAAATCAACTGTTACATGGCGGGTGCATTTTATGGGACAGTTTTAGGAAAAAAAATATTGGTCCTGCATAACACTCACAACTTTAGATAACCCGTTGACTGAAGGTAATAAAAGGCAAAACAAAGCACAGATCATACCATTACACTGTCATTTCCATTCAAAATCTATTTCCAGGATACTTATAGCATAAAAACCACGAATCCTAGGCCACAGTGGCACCTTGTGTAACAACATCCAAGACAAGTGCTCTTTCGAATAGTCCAGGTACATATCAACAAGTCGTTCCTAAAGCTTATTAATTCCACGAATAGACTGAGAGCAACAAATCCTTCTGCAATATATAGGGGAGAAAATAGTGTCTTCTATGCCCGTAATTGCTGATACTTTTCAAACCTATTACTTAGCCCTTGATTTGGAGTGTAAACTCTTATAGCACTTTATTGTTCTTTTGTAATTTTTCTTTTTCCCCTATCAAATTATTGTGTACCATTGCAATGCATTTTGGTGTCTCAAAATCATTAAGTTTAGCATATGCAAATAATATCTAAGAAAACCTTACATGAATCATTTCTGTGATTTCGGCAATAGATTGTTGTCTCGTACGCAACTCAGTTGAGAACATATCAACCACCCCTCCTGAAGCTGGTTTAGGAATTTTAACATTTAGAGCTGTTGCCATCAATAAAATAACCTGCAAAAGATACATTTTGATGAATATTTGTAGCATAATAACATACCAAGATACTTGAAATTTTACTAGGTACATGATAATAGTACTCAGTTTCTTTCCTTTTGGTATTCACCATTGTGATGAAAACCCAATTCATGATAAGAATCTCAGTAATCAAAGAAATGAAAGCAATAAACTCACAGTGGGTCGAAACCTCTTCCCTTCAACGCCCATCTTAAAGAAGTACTCGGCTGCTGAGGCAAGCTTTGGCACCTGTAAAATCACACATTTGAAGTCGGTAATACATTCAGAAAGAAAGTCTCAATCATGCTAAAAAACAAGTTGTCACAACAGACATACCTCAGCAACAACCATTGCTCGCAACCTATTAGCAACGATCGATAGTTCATCAGCAACAAGAGAAAACGGGTCCACCGATTCCTGGATACATAATGAAACAACAACGCAAGCAATGTTTTCATTTCAAAGAGCTACCAAATAATCAGGATAGGCGAGGTGGGAAGAAGAGAATATCCAAACATTGCACGTACCTCAACTGAAGATCCGTCATACTGAGGTTGTGGTCCACCAGAGCTAAACGAGCGTGAAATCCAAGGATGAATTGCTCTGCAACCCAAAACCTACTAATTAACCAAAAACAAAAACAAGATATACATAAAAACCATGAGAGCGGCACTAAAATCAACTACTCAATACTCATAATAAGAAACTGAATAGTCCAGAAAAAAGAAAACAAGAAAAACTCACAATAAGTTAAAGTCGACGGTGTAGTAACTAAAACGCTTCAACGTAATAAAAAGAAAAGAAAAAAAAAAGTGGCATTTGATATGATCCTTGCTGTTTTTTACCGCTTTCTTATCACTTAAACCTCTTGTGTTCTATGTTATGTTTTTGAAGATCGATAGGTCGAAAGTGGGCCTTGGCATTCAAGTAAGACTACTCTACTTCCAATGTTAAAATATGATATTATCCTGAAAAGTTTGCACCTCGTGACCATTGTTATCTATATGCATCAAAATAACATTTACTATAAAGTGGCAATATTTCAGGTGTGAATACTATCGGAATTCTGACATTACCATTCACTAAAAATGATAAACCCCCGGCCCACAAAACAGATAACACTAATTTAGCAACTAATCAAAATAAATATCACCATTCACAAACATACCAAATTAAAAGGTCCTAAATCAAGCCCACAATCATATTAGTATCATTCAATAATAAATGTAAATGAAAAGGTTCACCTGTTGAGATGATTCTATAGGTGACCTAAACCGACTGTAATGAGGTACACAACACAACACCCTTAAACTGGTGATGCGTTCCGTACAACCGTCGGCAACGGTTATAACTACCTACTGTTCTAGTAATCCGAGCAATTCCTCGATAAATATTAGACATTTTTATATTGTTGGCGAGTTTAATTGAACCGAATGAAAAATGGAGAAAAATGATAATGATGGTTTTAGGAAATAATGAGGGACGGTGGAAGTGACACGACGGCGATGATGATGATATGGGAGGGATGCTGACACGTAGGATATTAAAGTAACCCTAACTTTTAGTTGGACAACAAAAAAAAATATAATGTTCAAGGGGGATAACTTTTGATATTTTTTGTTAGGCGACTAATAATTTTGTAGTTTATAACCCTTTCCAAGAAAAAAAAAAATACTTTTGCTAGGGGTAACTATAGGTGTCAACTTTACCTGAACCTGAGTAATTTTATTCGGGTCGGGTTACTCATGTCTGTAATATTATTCAAATAATTTGAGTCGACTCGAATAATCTAAACGTTAAATAAAATCAAGTATCAGATTGATTATATTCGTATTACTCAAGGATCCGAGTGATCCGAGTAAATATCTTTTGTATTTGTTTCATATATTTTCTATAAATTATCTATGTAAAGTTATAGAATTAGCTAATTTTTTGACAAATTTGCTCATATTCAGTTGACCCGAACTTAAATTAACCCGATCCAAATTGACCCGAACACGAGTTCTCCAACATATAAATAGGTTGGGGTTCGGTATGATGTTTTTAATCTCGACCCGACTTGACCTGAACCCAACCAACCCGACTCAATTAACACCTTTAGGTGTATATGACCTTAACTTTAGCTTGGACAACTATATGTTCAAGTTCGAGCTTTAACCTTGAGCCTTTCGGTTAAGGCTAGGTTGCTACTAATTTGTTATGTTAGGCTTTTTTAAGGGTTGTTTGACTAAGCTTATATGACGTGTTTATAAGCTTATTAGCTTATACGACTTAAATAAGTTTACATCAAATGATTAGTTAAGCTTATATGAGTGGGCTTATGAGCTTAGATAAAAGGATTTTGATAAGCCTCAAAATCATGGTTTTTAAAGACGGTTGCGCTTATATACATGTTTTATTACAAATTACATAATTACCTACAATTATATCTAATTTAACATTCATATTTTATAAGTCATGCCTCTTTTGGTCATATACCAACATAACTTAGACCAAATACTTGTACTTATTAACTTATTAAACATAAGCTAGTTTAAATGCACAACATAAGTTGCTTATGAGCTTATGATATATAGTTATTAATTTTATATTTTATATATATATATTTTTATATATATTTATATTATTTATATATATATTAATATTTATATATTATATATATATATTATATAAGTCATTCGCTACTTAGGTAAACGAAGTGGGAGAGTGTGTGTCTAGTGTGTGTCCACTCAACGTAACGATAGTTGCAAAACGGATGAAAAAAAAGCACACGCGTGACCATTTATAGAAAAAACAAGGATTTCGATGGTGATCTTACACACCATCGGTGAGTTTAAATACTGTGGGCCCCCCTTGTTATAGTAACCATTGCAATGGTTTTTTAAACACAGCTTTCCCATTTTATATACATACTCTCCAAACTTTACTTCTCATTTTTAGTTACAAAAAATGTCTCAACAAAACACTCCCGAAACACCAAACGTCAACAACGAAAAAAAACCTACGTGATGCACTTCGAACAACACTCGATGCACGGTTATGCTCGAAAATTCATCAACCTACGTAACCAATAATAAATGAATTTGGGGCCACAATCATACTATTTTAACCACATACCGTAACCCGGCAGATCTCACGGCATCGAAAACCATACAAAAACCAATCGCTTTTAGCCAATATCACAAACAAACGCGTTTCTACGAATTCTTGTAACAAACCAAAACGCTGTTACCATTTTTTAGCCGTCCCCAACTACGTTCTCACAACCCAAATTTGGTTGGTTCGTCATCACTACCACATACGGATACAACGTATATTCTCAATTCATGCATTTTTTTATGATAGATATGTACTTACCTGAACTTTATCGACTCTTTTCAAACACCCGGTTCTTTTCAGAAACGCTGTGGAGGAATCTCACGTTGAAAGTCGCAGTCCCCACCCCACCCCCACCATCGAATTCGAAGTCGAAGCCGACTAGAGGACACCAAAAAATGTACGGTTCCAAACCAGAAGGCTCGCACCCCGGTAGTAGATTGCCTGGATAAATAAGGAAGAAATTGTGTTGTGTAAAGGTTGCATTAACGTTTCCGAAAATAGCAAAAAAGGTAACACGAAGAAGGATGTTGGATTTTGGACTAAGGTTTTACAATACTTTGAGAGGAAAACAAAGGCACCCGGTAGTCGAACGTACAAAATAATAAACGGGGAATGGAAGATAGTGCGACCAAACGTAGCTTGATTTTATAGAACGTACGCTAACGTCATGCGTAGGGAGCATGAGGGTGGAGCAAAAAACGAAGATTACTTCAATAGGACACTTTTTGACTATGAAGCTGAACATGGAATGTGTAACACCCCCAAAATGGGTCGCAGCGGAATAAGGATCCGGGGCATGTTACTTCAAGATCAACAGCACAAGATATATATAAGAACGACACAAAAGTCGTTTAGATTGATACATTGGATTTAAATAAAAGACATATTACAAAAGCTTATAGCTTTACTTGTTCTTTGTTTATTATTACAAAAGATAACATGGATTTCCCAAAACATGATGCACATAAGTCTTTAACAGTGCAATCCAAAACATAACCCAATGCATCCTTGGCATCTCGTGCCTAATGACCTCCTGAAAACATTGCTTAAAACGTCAACAAAATTGTTGGTGAATTCATAGGTTTATGTATTTAAATTATGCAGGACCGCCGCCAAGGATTTTCACGTGATGTTTGCAACAGATGCCATCAATCACAAAACCAGATTACTGTTTGCAACTAAGCTCTTGACACGACGATCACCCTTAATATTTTGCTATTTTAGCAGTTATTTGCCCGTACAGATGTTGTAACCCGCAACATCCAAGTCCGACATGGTCAACGTTCGTTCCCAGTGATAGCTAATCACCCAAACGGGGAGGTCAATCCCAATAGATCTATTTATAACATTCGCGCTCACATAATGTAATTAACAACTACATCTATGCAATTGACAGTTCATGATAATGGGCTCAGGAGGGTTATCGCTACTTAGGCAAACACATAATCAATATACTTTCAACACTTGCGTCCAATTTATAAAACCAAAGCATGTTCTCACCTCAAATATAGTAAATCAGAAAACTGTTAAAGTGGGCTATGCCAATATGAAACCTACCTTGAGTTTTACAGATAGTCCAAATAATCACAGATAAAACGTCACGCAAGACGATAAATGCAACCTATTTAAATTAAGGCCGTATAAGTACTGAGTACTTTAATTAATAACATTGAATATAATCTTTATTTTTTTAGTTGTTACTTCGTACTAATCGTTCGGGCTGGCTATCATAATTAAAGAGGTCATGACATGACGTACGAGGAGTTAGGACACTTTAAATCGTAAATCCAACAACTCGTCGATACGCCATCCGAAGAGGCCTCATTATGAAACTCCCTAGTATTATAGCACTTTGATAATCACTCAATATTCTATATAGCATAATCACCGACTAATCGTTTTAGTAAAATAATATTTATAAAGTGAAAACGTTTATAAATATACTTTTCGTAAAAATGACCTAATTTGGTCGTTTTTTTAAGCACGTGCTTCGCGGTTCTTATTCCCCGTCTTCGTACAGTAAGACGAGCGATCAAAAAATATTTACATTTTAAGTTTTTTAGATTCTGTGATGGAATAGTAAAATTAATGTTCACAACAGCTCGTTTGTGTTTTAGGGCTTTAATTAGCGTTAAACTGTTAATCGTAATATCTTATTCGTTGTAATCCCGATTTTAGTGAATTCCTTCGAGTACGTTTTTGTTATTAAAAGACTAATTGTTATTATATTTTATAAAAGTTGGCGTCCGCTGTTATGAATAGTACTTTTATTTGTTCATTGTTTATAAAAATTACTTTTATACTTAATTATCGAAAATGTCGTAGTTTATTCGTTATAGTTCCGTTTTTCGTATCTTATTCGTTATAGCTCCGTTTTTAGCGATTCTTTCGAACACGTTCTCGTAAATGAAAGTTTTATCATATTATTGATGTTTACAAAGTATAAGTTTCTGCCATGAATAGTAACTTTTTATAAAATTTGTTTTATAAAGTATTTAGCGTCGTAAACTCGTAACTAGCGTATCTTCTTCGTTATAAATCGGATTTTCGAGTTTCTTATCATTTTGGAATCCTCATGAGATGTACTATATTTATAAAACATAAAAGGGATGTTAAGAAATTCGGACCAAAACAGAAAGTTTGAGGTTTTGTGATTTAGACATGTTTTAAGCATGATTTTTGTACCATTTAGATTCAACACTTAGTTACAACTACTTTACAACAATTATATGTTATGTCTTACATATAATAAATTCATTAGTTCATACTTTGCTCATGTGAGTCCAAGATAACAAGATTAACATGTTATTTTACCATTTTCACTTGTAATTTATTAAGTAAATCTTTTAAAACCCTAATTTGTTCATAAACATGTTATACTTAACCAAGTGTGTACAAGAGTTATACTACCATTCTAACATCATATTAACATTCATATAATATATAAATAAGTGTACAAAATAATGATCATATGCAAAAATCCATTTCACATATTCAAAAGTACCCTAGATGGTGATTTAACTAAGTATAACATATGAACACATAAAATCTTAGTTATGAAATGATTAAGCTTTATATATAACCTTGTGTGGATGAGTAGAGAAAAGAAAACCAATCACACCCTTGTGATTTAAACTCTTGGCTTGAAAAATTAGTATGAAACCCTAATTTTTCCCAAGTAACCCTTTCTTTCTTTTCTTGATTCCTTCCTTGCAAATGGTTAACCAACTCTTGAAACCTTCTTAGAATACCTTAGATATGATGTGTATATGCTTGTATAATGATAGAAAATCAAGCAATGGATTTGGTTTGGAGGGTGTTTTTGGCCGTGGGTTATGATGAGGAGAGAAAGAGAGGTTTTGATTTGTTTACACCTTGGAAATGAGAGAAGTGTGTGTTACTTGCTAGCTTAGGCATTATATAGTGAAAATATCTAGTTAGGGACTTACTAGGAAGGTTCATAGTGCAAGTAGCCAAGTGCTTACAAAGGTGTAAGACTTGGTTCCCTAGATATTTTGTAATATCTAGATATTTAGGGCAAGTCTTGCAAACAAGGTAAGACTTGGTCCTAGCACTTGAATTTCGGCCACATACTCATATGTATGTTGTTATATTTATTAATTTGAGTATTGGGTATAATCGTGGGTATTTGTTTAGGCGTAGTTAGGTTTTGGAACTTCCGGGAATGCCTAAACGCATTTTATCGTGAAACGTAAGCATTTTACGTAACCAATAAAAATATGATGAACAAAGTTAATAATTATCCTCTAAATAATCATATAACACTTGTTAGATATAAACTTTTAATTGTTTAACGCCCGTTTACATTGAATGATAACTTTTAGCTTACGCGATTTAACGTATCGATTACAATTAAAAACAAACGCGTACAATACTAAAAATAAATGGTGACTTTATTAACGTCGTACATTGTCCTAAAACACGGGGTGTTATAGTCTCCCCCGGTTAGCTGAGCCTTGTCCTCAAGGCTTAAGACGCAGCACTTGACGACGGCCCGGTCTTTGAGAACAGATGTGGGTATTTCTTCCGGAATTGATCTTCGCGTTCCCATGTAAACTCTGGACCTCTCTTGGAGTTCCATCGAACCTTGACTAATGGGATACGGCTTCGCTTCAACCGTTTAACTTCACGATCTGTGATCTCTATAGGTTCCTCGACAAACTGAAGCTTGTCATCAAAATGAAGTCCATCCAACGGAACGGCTAAGGGTTCGTCGGCATGACACTTCTTTAAGTTGGACACGTGAAATGTATTATGAACTCTGCTCAGCTCCTCAGGAAGCTCGAGCTTGTATGCAACGTCTCCAACCCTTTTTATTACCTTGAAAGGTCCAACAAACCTGGGATTTAATTTCCCTCGTTTGCCAAAACGTACAACCCCTTTCCAAGGCGAAACCTTGAGCATCACTTTATCTCCAACCTCAAACTCCATCGGCTTACGCTTCAAATCAGCGTAGCTCTTTTGCCTATCACGAGCGGCTTGCATCCTTTGCTTAACTTGAATGATTTTCTCAGTCGTCTCTTGTACTATCTCTGGACCGGTGAGTTGAACTTCTCCAACCTCAGCCCAACAAACAGGCGAACGACATTTTCTACCGTAAAGTGCCTCAAAGGGTGCAGCCTTAATGCTAGCATGATAACTGTTATTGTATGAAAACTCGACCAATGGCAAATGTTTAACCCAACCATTTCCAAAGTCGATCACACAAGCTCTAAGCATATCTTCGAGAGTTTGAATGGTTCTCTCGCTTTGTCCGTCAGTTTGCGGATGATATGCCGTACTCATATCTAAACTTGTACCCAAAGCTTTCTGAAGTGACCTCCAGAAATTTGATGCGAACCTAGGGTCACGATCACAAATAATCGAGACCGGTATTCCATGCCTTGTTACTACTTCCTTTAGGTACATTCTCGCTAGTTTCTCCAGAGGGTCAGTTTCTTTCATGGGTATAAAGATTGCGGACTTTGTAAGACGGTCAACGATTACCCAAATGGTGTCATACCCTTGTGATGACTTAGGAAGCTTTGTGACAAAATCCATCGTGATATTGTCCCACTTCCATTGAGGTATCTCGGGTTGTACCAACAAACCCGATTGTCTCTGATGTTCAGCCTTGACCTTAGCACAGGTCAAGCACTTGCTAACATAGGTGGCGATATCAGCTTTCATATTGGGCCACCAATATAGCTTCTTTACGTCTTGATACATTTTCTCGGAACCTGGATGGATAGAATACTTTGATTTGTGGGACTCGTGCATGATCACAGTCCGCAAATCGTCATAACAAGGTAACCAACTCCTGCCATTGAGGCATAGGGTTCCATCCGTACGAGGTTCCAACTTTTCCGTTCTAAGTGCCTCTGGAAATTTAGCATTTTCAATCAGCATACCTCCAACATCCTCACTCTTGATTGTTAATTCATTGGATGTAGATTGATATCATGGCAGTGCAAGAAACAGACAGTAGTTGCAAATTCCACAACAAAAGCTGAATATGTAGCTACTTCAAGTTGATGTGGACAAGTGCTTTGGATTCAGAATCGACTACTTGATTTAGGGTATAATTTTATGCATACCAAGATCTATATTGACAATAACAATACTATTTGCATAATTAAAAATCCTGTTTTTCATTCAAAAACAAAGCATATAGAGATTAGACATCATTTTATTAGGGATTGCAATGAAAAGAAGTTGATTCAAATGGTCAAAATCCATACTGACAAGAATGTTGCAGATTTACTTACAAAAGCTTTTGATGTAAGTAGGTTTCAATATTTGATTGCTAGTATTGGAATGTTAAATCCTTAAAATCTTTTATCTCTTTATGTTTTTGTAGAGTTTTGTATGAATAAGTAATGTTATTCATGTCATTAAAAGTTTCTGCTTTTAAGTATAATTAGTGCTGCTAGTTATACTTAATACTGCTAAGTTAATGCTATTAGTTATACTTAATACTGCTAAGTTAATGCTGTTAGTTATACTTAATACTGCTGGTATAATTAATGTTGGTTTAAGTGAGAAAAAGAATTGAGAGAGTTAGTGAGAATAAAACAGAAAGAGAGCTGTGTGAAATAAAAATAGACATAGTGATTTGGTAAGTAAAAGAATTAAGAAAATGGTGAGTTTAAAAACAGAAAGAGAGTTGCATATATTAAAGACATACAGTGTTTGGAATGGAATTGGAGTTAATGCTGGTAATATAAAGTTAATGCTGCTAGGCATAACTTGCTATTGCTTTTGAAAGTTAATGCTGCTTGGCATAAACTTACAACTGCTGTTGAAAGTTAATGCTGCTGTTGAAAGTTAATGCTGTTAGGCATAAACTTACAACTGCTAGTGAACGTTAATGCTGTTGAGGGTATTTTCATAAATACTTCGATCAAGGGTTTCAATCACTCATTTAATCGATTTTATTTAATCATATACTCTCTAATCACAAACCCTAACTCAATTTCATCATTCATCATCAAAACACAACACAATGACGTCCCTAAAGTTTGCTGATACTCATAATTTGGTCGCGTTTTTGTCTAAACCCGCTGAAAGTGAAGGGTTTGAGCAAATTGTTGATTTTCTGAATGCAAACCCTATCAAGTATACTTTAACCGTCAATCCTACTATATATACATCTTGCATTGAA
>BQNB010060248.1:0-37001 GCA_026074375.1 Tanacetum coccineum
TACACGAGATGGCTATGGCTAACTAAGAGTCATAGTATAATGGTATTTTGTTGTAGTCAAAGCCATGATCTTTAAGTTGTGTTCTCTTCCAAAGAACTTGAGCATAACTTACAGATAAAGCCATGTACTATACTTCTGCAGTTGACATCGCAGTGCAACCCTGCTTCTTGGATGACCAACCAACGAGCTTATCACCTAGGAATTAGATTCCTCTAGAAGTGCTTTTGCGTGTATCAAGACAACCTGCGTGGTCTGCGTCTGAAAAAGCAGTTAGTTCAAAATCAGAATCTTTTGGATACCAGAGCACCGTGTGAATGGTCTTCTTTAAGTACCAAAATATCCTTTTAACCTCTTTGAGGTTTTTTTTAGTTGGTCTCGCTTGATAACGTGCACAGTAACATACTGCTTGCACTAAGTCTGGTCTGCTAGATGTCAGATACATAGGTAACCCGATCATACTACGGTAGTTTGTTTTGTCTACGGGTGTACCACTCAGATGTGCATCCAGTTTAGGCGTTGTAGCCATTGGTGTACAAATGCTATCATATTTGTCCATTCCATGCTTTTTGAGGATATCTAAAGCATACTTAGGGGCTGTTTGATAAAATAATATGATTAAGCGCTGAGTGAATCAAAGTTGCTGAATGATTTATAGATCCTGAATGAACTTGGTTCTGAATGATAATGAACGTTTAAGAATTGTTTTGATCAACGCTCTGAATGATTTAAATTACCAATTTATCCTTTACACACTTGTTATAAAATAAATTTTAACTCATTAATAATTGTCCCACATTGATAAAATCAACTTACTATGTAAAATAAAATATGTTTCATGAAATAATAATAAGATAACGTTTCATAAACTTATAAAATTAAATATTTTATCTAATATACATTGAAGTCATGCATGTAGAGTACAAGTTCTTTTTTATTAAAGTTAAAATGAAAAAAAGTCATTGAATAAAAAACATAAAAGGATAAAATAGGAAGAGATGGCCACTGTATCATTTTGCATTCTTGTGGCCATAAACGATTCATTACCTTCCAAATTCATTCAGCGCTATATATTTTTTTATCAAACACATTTGCTTTGACCGATTCATATGATCTCCTCTTAATTGCTCAATTCAAAGGTTATCAAACACTCCTTAGATTGGTTTATGAAGATTCTGGGTGGGGATTGGTGGATCTGAAGTCCTAAAAGAATTTCATTTTCCCCATTAAGGACATCTTAAATCTACTGTGCATCATTTTTTCAAACTTTTTTAAAAAATTTAGGTTTGTGGACTTGAAAATTATGTCTTCGACGTAAATTTGCACAAGTAGAATGTCATCCCCGTATCTTATTGTAAACAAACTGGGGTCTATAGTACCTTTAGAGAAACCTTTGGATATCAGGAATGTCAAGAGTTTATCATACCAGGCTCTTGGAGCTTGCTTCAATCCATAAAGTGCTTTCCTGAGGCGGTAGACTTTTTTTGGATGATCAAGATCAACGAACCCATCTAGCTTACTTACATATACTTCTTTTTTTAGTGGTCCGTTAAGAAAATCCGTTTTCACATCCATCTGGTAGATAGTAAATGATTTGTGCGCAGTGTGGGCAACGAAAATCCGAACAACTTCCAATCAAGCGACTAGTGCAAAAGATTCTTTAAAATCGATACCCTCTTCTTGATGATATCCCTTAGCTACAAGTCGTGCTTTATTACAAATAATAGTACTGTCTTCATCTTTCTTGTTCTTTCATAACCATTTTAGATTAATCATTGTCTTTCCAAAAGGTTTGTCAACAAGTTCCCAGACGTTAAGTCTGTCGAATTAATGAAGCTCTTCCTGCATTGCTTCAATCTATGAGTGATTAGCCATTGCTTCTTTGATGTTATTTGGTTCAACTTTACTCATAGTGAGTGCAAACATACACATCTCAGGATCTGTAGCAAGTTGTCGTCTTGTTTGCACAGGCTTTGATGGATTTCTACGAACTTGTTCTAGCGGATGGTTTTAAGTCTAATGATAATCGAAACAGTGTATTTGGTATAATGTATGCATGTTTAAAATATCAATATTGTGTGAGGAAGACTCAACAACTTCTGTTCCCAGTGGAGCAAAAGGATTAATAAATTCGTATGCTTCAAACGGTGTATTTTCTGCTTGATCAGTGTTGTTTTCCTCAGCATTGACATCTGTTGGTGGAATGATCTATTATAATGTAGGTTGAACGTTAAATGTAGGTTGTGTATCATGTTGTTGAAGATTATCAGAGAGAGCGGGACACTTAAATACACCTTTATTTCCTTCATTGAAATATTCTTCATACATAGGACTGAATAGTAATTCCAACTATTGTAGTGATGTATCTGTCTCGTCTACTATAGGAACAACATTTGGAACCAGCTTTGAACTTGATGGTTCGTTGTTGTGGTCTTGAATTTTGAGTTTTGTACTATTGTGAACATAAGTCTTTTGTAATTTAGGTGCGGGACATGAACTGTTATGTTCAAGTGCCATTTGTCGTTGAGGAACGAGGCCTGAAGTGTTGTCATCTGACGTCATAACTTCCTTGAGTTCATTAAAGTTTATGTGAATGGATTCAACAATTAATCTGGTTCTCTTGTTATAGACTTTATATCCCTTCGATTGTGTTGCATACCCGACAAAAATACATGGATCCCCTTTCTCTTTCATCTTGTCAAGATTTTCATCATCTCTGACTAGGTAACAAGTACAACAAAAAATGTGAAGATATTTGAGAGTAGGTTTCCTTTCATTAATGATATGGTATGGTGTCTTTTCATGTCTTGGGGTGATAAGAGATCTATTATGGGTGTAACATGCAGTTGCTATTGCTTCAGCCCAAAAGAAGAGTGGAAGTTTAGAAGCCAAAAGCATTGTTCGAGCAGCCTCAACCAGAGTATGGTTTCGTCTTTCAACAACGCCATTCTGTTCAGGTGTTCGATCAATTGTTGTTTGGTGAGAGATTCCCTTTTCTTTAAAATAGGCTTGGAGTGTCTTGTTTAAGAACTCTGTTCCTCTGTCAGTTTGAACATTTATCACTTGAGCTTGAAGACCGCATTGAATCATCTTTAGAAAGTCGATCAATACTTCCAGTGTTTCGTCTTTGGATCTTAGAAAATGAGTCCAAGTGTATCTTGAAAAGTCATCAACAATTACCAAAATGTATTTCTTTCCATTGATGCTTTCAACCCGCATCGGACTACGTAAGTCCATATGAAGCAGATGTAACCGTCCTTTAGAACTAGGAACAGTTTTTGTCTTGAAAGTACTTCTCTTTGCTTTACCCATTCCGCAAGATGAACAGAGTTGATCCTTTACATACTTCAACTTTGGTAAGCCGTTCACAATGTCATTCTTGAAAAGCAAGTTAATGGTCTCGAAGTTAAGATGAGATAGACGAAGATGCCATAACCATGCTTGAGTTGGTGAAGCCTTTGCCATGAAGCATATTAGAGTTGGTGAAGATGATTCTTGAAGTGCTATTGTGTAGAGATCAGATCCACGAGTACCCGTAACTAGGTCGTTTCCTAAAAGATCTCTAAAAAAGCTAGTAGATATTCTGAATGCAACTTCCAAATCTACATCACAGAATTGACCAACGGAGAATAAATTGTGATTGAGGCATTCGACGTAATAAACCCTTTTTATCGTGAGATTCCCTTGAACTAAAACTCAGTAACCAAGAATCGATGCAAATTGATCATTCTTGAACCGCACCGTACCCATATATTTTTCAACGAAATTACACAACAACTTGAGGTTTCCCGCCATGTGCTTTGTGCATCCAGAGTCTACGATGAATATGATGATTTGTACGATTTGCAAAACATTTAGAAGACGATGGAGAGTTGGACAAAATGAACCCCATTTGTTGAATGGTTCCGAGTTAGTAGTAGATCTAGACTTAATATCTAAAGGTAAGCTATCACTCGCTAACATTGTCATTTTTAACCTTGGGTTTCCATATATATCCTGATGGACATAGTTTTTCTATCCACCAAGTCCATGCCTTACTAGTTTTCTCATATAGCATCCTAAAGTAACTACTGGATTCTGGATAGTGGTTTCTAAAGCAATTGTTATCTTATGGGGTGTTGCTACAGATTGGTTCATATGCTTTGTGGTTTTTCCTAGTACTAATAGGTACTACCTTAGGCTTCTTAGTTCTAGCATTCACGTCATTGATATACTTAGAAGCACAAGCATCATGATTCAAATTAAACACACATTTGCCACAAGTTACACAAACAACTTTAGCATTCGAAGTTCTAGACTTTAAACTGTCATTACACGCAGTTATAGACTTTTTATTCGAAAAACTAGAAATCTTATGGTGGTTTTTACTTCTTTCTTCTTAAGCATCACTTGACTATTATTTGGCATGACCTTTTCTTTCATTTGAGTGCTCCTAAGCTGTGGTCCTATGAGTTACTCCTATAGAGGTAGACATACGAGGATTAGAATTCCTAAAAGTCTGAGGCAACTGAGGTGTTCTAGTTTATGTAAACTTAGTATTTATTCGATACATTCTTGTTTAATCACATTCGAGTTTCTAACTGCTTGTTTTTCTGTTTCTTTTTTAGGCAAAATCTATGGAGTGAGTGGTTTTGATAAATCCTTTTCTCATTAGTTTTGGGAGCAGATTGTGATTTCAAAAAAAATTGTCGTTCAAGATAATTTAAAAACAGAGACAGTTTTCTCATGACTGATGGTTTTTGAAATCTAAAAGCATTTGGTTTTCGTACAAGTGATTGTTTTTCAAAGTTAGTATCAACAAACTTTCCTTTCATCTTATTCAACAAATTACGCTTTTCAGCATTCACATTTGTCTTGTCTTGTAGTTGAGCTTTCAAATAAGCACTTTCAATAGACTTTTTATTCAATTGAACAATTAGAGAGTCATTGTTTACTTTTGTCTGAGACTTTGTCAATTTGATAGAATCAAAAAGATCTTTGTAAATCTATTTTAAATGCTTATTTTCCTTGTGTAAATTCTCATTTTCTTGAACTAATTTTTCCACACTATGTTCCAATTTGATGTTTATTGTTTCAATAGCATCGATGTCTTTCAGAACACGACCATGTTGACTGATAAGTGTTAAATACACATATCCATTTATGCTTAAAATAGCCCAAATAAACCCAAAACAGACCAAAAATGGCAAAAATGTACTTGTATTTGTGTTTTGTGTGTGCAGGTACGGATATATCAAAAATCATAAGAAAATAGTCAAAAAACAAGCAAGCACGGACACTTTAAAGTTTGATTTTGGTATTTAAATTTAAGAGCAACACAATGTGCTTTCATTTTTGAAAAATTCTTTTGAAATTATGTAGCGGTCTTTTTGAGATAAGTATTTTCTGACTCTAAGGATTGTTTTAAAAGATTAGTGGGCTTGTTTTTGAGAAATTCATTTTGTTTAGAAAGCTCATACTCAAGACATTCACATTCTTTGATTTTATCAAGAATTTGCATGCCATGTCACAATAATTATCCGAATCAAGCATAAACATATAAGTAACACACAAAATATCTTTTGCGAGACATTCTTGCAGGAGAAGATCATCGACTTTTGAAGACATATTTTCATTTTCAATTTGAGATTTGAGATCATCAATGTCCATTTTTAGATCATCAACCTCTTTTTTTGAGAGATTGGACATATTTCAAATCTTCAAAAATTTCCTTTTTAAGATATGTTTCAAAAAGTGATGCATTTGACACAATATCCTGTGCTAGAGGAATTAATATTTCCTTAACAGGCACTTTGACATCGTGAGTAACTAGATTCTTCCATTCGTTTTAAATATGATTTTTCCAATAGGCAATCATTCCTCATCAAAAAAGCTCTAGGCACGTGGACATAAAGGGTGCGAAAGCACACAAAGAGGCGTGGGTTTTGCACTAAACTCACTCACAATAAAAGATGCACAAGATGTCATAATCAAGAGAATGACAGTTGGCAATCCTCAGGGTCCACAAATGTTCCACCACGGCTTAATGATATGATCCAATGATTAAGTGATTCAAGGGATGAGATTGTGAAGGACTTGGAGAGCAATGGCTAAGAGAGACTATGAAAGCTTCACCTGCAGCCTTTTATAAATTGAGCCTCACTCTTCAACACACTCACACGTAGCCTTAGAATTTAGTTTTAGCTTAATGTTCAATTCCTAGCTTAATTTTGTTTTAAATCTTGTAACTTTCCTTTTAAGTATTGTAAGCAAACTTTTTATTAATGAAATTCAGTTGTTTTTAATCTCTCAAAAATCTCTTTTTAATTTATAGGCTCTCATTTTTTTTAAAAAAGCTCCAATAAGCCCTACATAAGCTCAAAATCAGCGCTCTATAAGTCATCAAGCCTTATTATGGAGCTCAACTCACCTTAATCATACTTTAATCCTGTAATAAATTTAGCTTAAAATTTCTATTACTGTGGATTTGTGAGCTTATGGAAGGGGGTCTAATGGGAAGGATCTCTGGACTAATACCTTTAGCTTTTTAATAGGCTAGGTGCTGTAGCTGCTGTGTGGGTACCTCTTGTTTCAGCTAGAGGATAAAGTACAGTCTCCCTTTAAAGTTCTTGTTCATTTCATTCTAGCGTAATTTTCCACTTATATGCTTGCTTTTTGCTATCTGCTTAATTCAGTTAGCTTAATAGGGCTTAATTACCTTTTAAATTGCTTATAATTATGATATGTTTATCTGTTTTTGATTTTTCTTAGTTTTAGATCATAGTCTTTCATATAATTGTCCTTAAAACACCTTTAATTTTAAATACTAAAAAAAAATAGTAGAGGAAAATAAGTTTTTAAATCTGATTATTGTTAATCAGTTGTTAATTCATGTTAGTTAGGCGTTGTTATTAAGCTTTAAAAATCATCTGGGTAGTGTTAGTGCTTGTTAATTAGATTTGCAATTTCAAGCTTTAAAAACCATTTCTATTCAATATGGTAAAGGGGTGGGGTGTGTTTGGGTTTTAGTGTTATTTGACAATATATAAAAAGTTAAAATAACTTAGTACTTTTACTTTCGGATTATTAGATGTTCATTGTTAATCACCCTCAAATCTGAGTATTGCGCGGAAATGTTGAATCATCCGAAGGCGTTCACATTATTGGGTCAATCAGCACAAGATCAGGTGGAGAACGTCTACTAAAGTGTCGCTTTGAAAAAGATACATTGGATTAACAAAATACTTGTTTTTTACCATAAGCTCATGGCTTCATTGGGTTTCAACAAAATAGATAAAGATTTCGGTTTTATAAAACAATGTCCCCAAAGTGTAATAAGACCCAAAATCTTAAGTGTTGACTCTTCAATTTTGTTATTGGTAACTCCAATGGTCATCAATTGCAACTCGTGCCTTATTGACCTTGAAAAAAAAACATTGCCTTTTTTTAAAAGTCAACATTAAAGTTGGTGAATTCATAGGTTGGCATAAATGATGGTAGGACCGCACCAGATTTCCAAGTGTTATGGATTAATAACAAATGATAACATCATTAAAAGTAATTACGTTTCCTAAGCTCTTGACACCGAAGCTCGATCATGTAGGACTGCAATTTTTACATTTGCCTAAACAGTGTACCGTTGAATGATGTGGCTTCAACCCCGTAACATCCCAGATAGATTCTACATGGTATGCGTTCGTTACCCAGTGATAGCTAGAGTCACCCGAAACCGGGCAGGGGTCTGTCAATCAAAGTTTAGATCTATTCCACATAACATTCGCGCTCCGCACATTGTAATTCCCAATCACATCGATGCATATTTAACAGTTCCTTCAGGATCATGAACATAATTAGGGTTATGGTTTGAACATTTGGCATTCACGTCATTCTTGGTTATTTTTACTTAATTGTACACTTGCGTCCAGTTTGGTTTGTAAACAAAGCCTGTTCTCACCCAGGGATGTGATAATCATTTGAAAATAATTGTTTACGTTAAAGCATGGGGCTATTGAATCACCTTAGCCGGTAGTTCTTATTGAAATGATAACAAATATCCAAGTATCAGCCACCCCCCCCGCCCACCCCCCCCCCCCCCCCCCCCGGATCACCTCACTGTTAAGTACTAAGTAAGTCTCTGGTAAAGTCTTAGTTTACACCATTTTAAACAACGACTCTGGGTTATATATTTTTTTTTTTTATAAAACCTAAAAATTTCCCATTTTAAGTTTATATATACAGTTATCCACTTTGTGCGGGGTGTGACAACATCTACGATTATTGTATTTATAGTTTCGATGGTTCCTCGAATGAAGGAAAACGGGAAATCATTATTTAATTAAATATACTTATTTATTAACTTGTTATTTAAATACCCGTTTCGAGGGTCGAATATTTATTGTTCGACCGAGTGCTACAGTTTTTATTTATTAACTTTTTGTTTCACACCAATTAGCCCATTAGGTTTCTAGTTGTTACACTTTTGTCCATTGGGTTTACACTTATATCCTTTTATATTGCAAACCATTTAGTTTCGGAAAGACATAATTTAGTTTCAACCTTAAGTTTTATAAAAGATTAGTTTTAGGGTTGGTTTAGGTTACTACTTAATTCCTGAAGTTTCAGTATATGCACAAGGATTAGAATAGTCCACTGAGGTTATTTAAAATTTCGAAAGCGACAAAACTAAACCACCTTATGTTTCGGAGATTACATTCTTAGTCTCGACTTGTGGAAATGAAAAAAAAAAAACTTTCCATTTTTAGCTCCGTAGAAATCAATACGAGTGGCATTTCTCTTGGTTTTTAAGCTCGTTTTAAAGTATTTTACACAAAATGGTTTTCGTCTTAATAATAGCTCACCGAGCTGAGTTGTTGGCAGTTATGGGACCTTGGTATGGGCCCCGTTATGGGCCGTTTTAGGTTTATTAACGATTATTTTTGTTTTAATAAGGCACCAAAATGTTGTTTAATAAGTTCTTGTTTGGGAGCTGTTAAGCTTTACAAAATATGCTCGGTAGCTTTTTTTGAAGAGTATTTTGAGCTTATTGAGGTTTGACCCTGGGCCCCAATAGCTTAACTAGAATTTGGGTCTTAATGTATTCCCTTAGGTCATTTTTTTTGCGCTTGTTTATAAGGGTGTTTAGAGTTCTTAGACTTTTCCTAGTGCTTTTCCCCACTTGTATTAAGCCAAAACAGCTGTTTTCCTTTTCAGCTTATCCCAAATAAGCCAATAAGCTAATAAGTGTTTTCGTTGGGCCAGCTTGGGCCCGTTAAGGCCCGGTAAGGTTTTAAGGGTGTTTCGTTGGGTCCATTGAGGTCCATTAAGTACATTTAAGTCCGTTAAGCTGATTAAGCCCTCATAAGATCACCAATAAGCTACTCGAGCTTATTGTGAGCTTATTTGCTCATTTAGGGCCCGTAAATGGGCTAGGAGGCCCGTTAAGGGTTCGGTTGGTTTTCAAAGAAATACAAAGGGTCCATTTAGGCTCTTATGTCTATATTAAGCTCATTAAGCCGCGTATAAGCACACGAATAAGCTGTTTAGCTTATTGTGGCTTATGAGCTCGTATTGGGCTCGCGTTGGGCTCGATGGAACCCGATAGGGGTTCTAATGGTTTGGGCTTTCTCCTTTAAGGTCCACTAACTCATCTTAGGCTCGTAATTATCTTATAAGTCATTAAGCTCGTGAATAAGCCGTCCTAGCTTATTCGTGGCGTATGGGCCTTGTGGGCTCACGAAGATGGGTCGCGTAGTCCACTAAGGGTCCGAAATGTTTATTAGTGTGTTAAATGGTTCCGTTAAATCGTCTAGCACCAAAGTGAATGTGTTTAACACTTTCTAATCGTGACCCGTGACATGCAATCGTTTATTATCGTCGAATATATCTTTCCACACCCCTATGTCGTGATTTCGACCATAGTTTACGTATAATATTGGCATACGTTCATGTAGGAGGGTTTGTGTTCATGTTAATGTTCAAGTACTCATGTAAGCGAAGTAATTAAGCCCTAAATCGTCGTTAGCCATCTTGTACATGCGTTTTATTCGTTTTCTTGCACAACACAAGTGTTACCCAACTTTATATGTACATGAACCATGCGTGGGACGTACCATGCATGTTCATGTACGCCTTTCATGTTAAGTACAACTAAACGAGACCCTCCCAACTAGACACGAGTAGAAAATGGATGGCATAAGGTATTTAAAGCTAAATTCGAGACTTACAATGGTCCAAGAGTTCCTAGTCGTGGGTATGAGGTGAGCACGAACGTATACACCCCAAACGTGTATTATTCCTAAGCTCCAAAGCTTGGTTTACCAAATCCTTAGCTCGTATATTTCCTTGGCCTCGTTATGTAACCCCCTTGTTGTGTTTTCTTGGTTCGAATGAGTAAACGGGAGGTGTTTGGTTGCGGTTTGAGACTTGACGCAAAGGAGGGTTTATATGTTCTCTTGTTTGAGTGTGTGTGAGTTAACAAGAGTGTCAAATGGTAAGTGTACATGAATATTTATAGGCAAGATGTCTAGTTAACTTTCCTAGTCCACACACAAACCAAACCGTGCCCTAGAGAGTGGTTTTAAGGGGTTCTAGTTGATCTCAAATGGTATTTAGCTAAACCACCTAGTACAATTTCCTTAATTGCCCAATCTAAGTACAAGATTACCTAAGATATGAAAATCTTAGGATTTGTGTGCTTGTGCTTGGCTAACCGCGGCCAAAGAATGGGCAAAGCAAGGAATGGTTATTATCCAATGTGTCAAAGATCATTAGGGGACCATTAGGACACATATTAATTACCTAGGATTAGTACTAGTACTTTAGGGATCCTTAGTTTGATTTGCTAGCTAGAAAATCCACATGGGACGATTTGTTTATGGTTTACTTGCCCAATTTCGGAAATCAAGTGATATTAACACAAGATTTTATTTAATTTTGTGTTTAGGCTTTCAAAGTGGGTATTGGTTTGAGTCTAGGTAGTCTATAGGTTATTTTTCGGGGTGTCGTACAAAAGTATTTTATTCGCAAACGTAACCCTTTCACGTGACCAATCAAATAAAATTACGCAAAGTACTAATATTCCTCAAAATAATTATTCCTTACTTAGTTGGTGTAAACCTCAATTTATTTTATGACCGTTTACATTAATTGATTATCTCTAGTCTACGCGGTTTAAGCTCAAAAAACGTATAAAAAGTATAATAAGAAAATTAAAAGTAAACGCGTATCGGACAAAATTAAATAGAGATCATTAATATAGTCCACTATGACACGAAAATGAGAAATGTTACTGTCTCTACCCGTTAACAAGCTTTGTCCCTCAAAGCATTAAGACCATACTAGTAGTAGATGACGAAGCCCAATTGTGAAAGAGTTGTGGGTATTTTTGTTTTGTCACGAATCTTCCAGTCCCAGTGAACTCAGGCCACCCCGCCTAGAAGTTCCAGCAAACACCTTAACCAGTGGTATCCGCTCCGTGCTTCAATTGTTTGATCTCCCGGTTCCATGAATTATCCAACGGGCTCCTTCCCACAAACTGGAGCATATCGTCACATGTAATTCCTTCCAACGGCATGACTAATGGGTTTCATTCGGCCATAAACATTTCTTTTCTTCAGATATTGATACATGGAAAGTATGGTGAACTCTGCTCAACTCTTGAGGAAGTTTCCAGCATTGTAGGACAATCCCCCTTTCCAACTTTTGCCAACAACTTTGAAAGGTCCCGACGTACCTCGGGTTTCAGCTTGCCCCCGCTTACCGAAACGTACGACTCCTTTCCAGGATGAGACCTTGACCATAACTCTGTCTCCAACATCGAACATCCATCGGCTTGTTTCGCTTCCGTCGGCGTAGCTCTTTTGCGATCCAAAGTGCCGCTTGCATCCTTTTGCTTGATCATGATGATCATTTTCTGTTGTTTCCTGATTAATCCGGAGCCCCAGTTCAGTTGTAGCTTTCCCCAACCTCTGCCCAGCATTACAGGTGATCGGCATTTTCGACCATTACATTGCCTCATAAGGGGCGGCCTTTATGCTATCGTGATAACTGTTGTTATATTGAAAACCTCGGCCAATGCAAATGCTTAAACCCAACCCTGCCAAAATCTCATCACGGCAAGCACATAGCATGTCCTCGAGAGTTGAATGGTCCCTCAGTCAGCATCTGGCCGAGCAGTTTCTTAATTGATACGACATTGCTCTATGCTAATATCCTTCTACCCAAAGCTCTTTGAAATGATCTCCGAAATTTTGAAGTGAATCTTCCCTCACGTTCACAGAATTATTGAGGCAGGTAACCGTGTCTTGCCACTAAAAAAAAAAAAAATTAGAAGAAATTAATGAAAAAAAAATTAAAAAAAAATAGAATAATCCGGTTTCAAGTACAATCTTGCCAACTATCCAACGGTATCATTCTCCCGTATTTGTAAGAAGTGAGCAATATTTTTTAAGTCGATTCCACAATCACCCAGATGGTGTCGAAACCTTGTGACGACACTTAGGAATTTTGTGTTGGAAAAAATCCATTGTTATATTTATCCCACTTCCACTCGGGTATTATTCTGGTTTGGTACTAGCATCCTGATGGTCTCTGATGTTTGCCTTAACGTCTGCACATGTCATAGCATTTGGCTAACAGCGTGGCGATGACAGCCTTCATGTTTGCCACCAAAATAAATTTCTTCACATCTTGTAACATCTTTATTCGTAACCGGAGTTGATAGAATATTTCGATTTGTGGATTCGTGCATAATCACGGATCTTAAGTCTCCATAGCAAGGGTATCCAAGCACCTTCGCGTAAGCATATTGCCCATCGTCACGCGTTCCAATCTTCCTTGGGATATCCCCTTCGGAATCATACCTCCTACGTCTTCATTTACGATATTCCGGTTTCTGGGCTTCCGATCTGAGCTTCTCTATTTGTTTGGGAAGATCCAAACCAATTGACATAACTAAGGCTCGCACCCGACTGCAAGGTCAATCCGTTCTTTACGCTCAGCTCATCGGCCACTACTTTGCTTCCCTGGAAGATAACGAATTCACCGTCGTTAGTCACTCAGTAATTCTCTAGCCATCGGCGCTGCTCATGTAAGCTTTCCTTCTGATCGAGAATGTGTTGGTAGGACTTTTATGTCAGGTGAATACGGTAACATCTGAGTTCCGTATAGATAGGTGTCTCGCATATCATTAGCAAACACTACCGATCCTAGCTCCAAATCATAGTGGTGTAGTTCAGTCTCAGTGAACTTTTAAAACTGTCGAGAAGCATAGCAAACACTCTTCCTCTCCCTGCATTAACATCGCAACTAAGCCTTTGAGTTATGCAGTCGCATATAACCACAAAGTCTTCGCTCCCCTCAGGTAAAGCCAGAATTGGGGCACTGCACAACTTTTGCTTTATCAATTGGAAAGCGTTCTCTTTCTTTTCTCCCCAATCGAACTTGATTCCTTTCTGAGTAAGTTTCGTCATTGACTTAGCAATCTTCGAAAATCCTTCAATGAACCTTCAATAGTAACCAGCAAGACCTAGAAATTGGCGGATCTCCGTTGGGGTCTTTGGAGATGCCCAATCCTTGATAGATTCTATCTTGGTCGGGTCCATATGTATGCCTCTACTATCAATGACATGTCCGAGGAAATTTGTACCTCGGAACCAAAATTACATTTTGAAAACTTTTGCGTACAACTTCTCCTTCTTAAGCAATTCCCAAAATGCTTTAAGGTGTTTCTTCAACTCTCTTTTCGTCCTTTTGAATATAAATAATATATCATCATGAAGACAATTACGAACTTATCCAGAAAGTTTTGCACCACACCGTTCAAGAGATTCCATGAAATACCGTAGGTGCGTTTGTCATTCCGAAATGCATAACCTGAAACGTCGTAATGGCCAATAACCGAGTTTGAAATGCATCTTTCGAGACGTCTTGTTTCTCAGTACTCTAAGCATGGTGATATCCTGAACTCAGATCTATCTTCGAGTAAAAATACTGGAACCTGAAGTTTGTTCAAACCAAATCGTTCGATCCTCGGGAGCGGATAACGATTCTTTACTGTCAATTTTGTTTTAACTCGCGTAAGTCGAAGCACATCCAGATGAACCGACCTTCTTTTTGACAAATAAGGACCCAGGGGCTACCCCAAGGTGAGGAACTAGGTTGCTTATGAAACCTTTGCAGAAAGCTCTTGTAATTGTTCTGATAATTCCTTCATTTCGATGGGGCCAAGCGATATGGTGCTCGGAATGCTAACGGAAGCGGCCCCTGGAATTAAGTCGATTTGGAATTCCACTTGGACTAGCTGGAGACCTGGCAAGAATCCTCGGGAAACACTTCTGGAAAATCTCAGGACTGATTGTATCGAACCTCTATCTGTTTCCTTTCGACTTGTCTCCTCCTTCATGTGGCGGATATCTGGCTAAAAAGACCTGGCATCCCTTGCCATGTACTCCTTGAGCTTTTGAACATAGATAACTGTCAACCGGGATTCTCAATCCCGTTGCAAAGTTTCGTTTTTCCGCAAAAATCAATTTTTCAATTCCCGTAGGGAACTTGAACAAGTATCTGCATGCCATAACGATCACAGCTGATATCTCCTTAACTAGTCCATACCGATAATTACATCGAAACTACCCAATTTCTAACTGGCATTAGTATCTTATCTGAATCGGATGGTCTAAGAAATTTAATGTGCAACTCGTATAATTGTGTTCTATCTTGACTAATTTCCCATTCGCTAATTCAACATCATAACGTTTACTAATGAATTTTGGGCAGTTATCAAGGAACTAAATGCAGTGATTATAAAACTTCTATCGGCACAGGTCGAATAAGAAAATATGCATAGTGGTTATTCAGAGGAACGAACCCGTACAACAGTTCGCATCAGGGTTTCCTGGTGCATTTCCCCTCTTTTCTGCATTCCCAACTGCATAAACCCATCCTTGATGCATTCCCATTCCTCCATTTTTTATTCTTCAGTTTTGGACAATCTCTTTTGAAGTGTCCTGGTGCTCTGCACTCAAAACAACCATTTCCTTGAGGAGTTGCCCCCATTGCCCTTCGAGTGTTAAGCAACATTTGTGTACCATTACTTCTTCAATCGCGACAAGTGCCCTACTTGTTGCACTTATGGCCACCTCTGTGTGCACGGGCCATTGTGGTGGAGAGGCACTTGTTTGCACTTGGCAAGTGACCCCATACGGCTTCCTGTTTCGCCTGTCCCCATGTTGTAGACTTGTGACATACCTACCTTTGAAGTTTGCTGTTATGTGATTAATGGTTGTTTCTGATGAATCATCAGCCCTCCTTTTGGTTGTCATAGAATGCCTTTCCGCATAGTTGAGGAGTTTTCGGTCATCAAAGTCAATGGACAACTCAATAGTCTCATCCAATGTCTTGGTTTTGCAGCCCTTGACCGTTCCCATAAATGTTGTCAGGAAGTCCACTGAGGTACTGTCCGAGCCTTCTTGGTTTCATCATTGGGCAACAAACTTGGTACATATCAGGGTTGACTCATGGAAAACGTCAGTGTACGCTGGTACGCATCGTTTCCCTTGACTTTAGGTTCCACATGCTCGATTTCTAGCTTCGTTGATTTCACCCTGCGGACATACTTGTTCCGTCAACTTCCTTGAGTACCTCCCAATGTCATGGCATATGCCTCGTGGTTCCTAAGGTTTCTTAGCTGACCATCCAACCAAGTCAAGCAACACCTAACAGAGTGGCAGGTGGCAAACTAAAACTTGGTTCTCACGGGCACAACCACTGATAATAGAAAACTGACCCTCTTATCAATCCCGAGTTAAACCGACTCGACAATCCATCAGCCCCTTTGAAGTTCAAATTTTGACACTTCAGAAATCAGCGTAAAAACAAAGGACGCGCAGTTTGCACGTTCCCCTTCGTTATCCCCGAGGAACTGTGACATACCATCCCCATTGTGGAGTTTCGCAAGAGAGTTTGGTCGATCATCGCTTGACTAATTCGGGGGTCTGTTGTTTAGTGGTTGTGTCGTTGACTAGGAGGGTGGGACTGTAGTGTTTGGTCCTCTTCAGGTTGTAGAGCCAATGATCTGTCAATTGAACACAAAAACAAAACATGAGGTTCTATACAAAATAAAATAATATATAGATAGATAATCAACACAAGAAGGTATATAGTACAAAGTAACACATCCATTTCATTCAAAACTATTGAAAATATTTACATGAAGATAGTCGTTGAATACACATATACAATACAAAAGATCTAAGGCTATGCTCGCGGGGAAAACTCCCTAATACTTAACAAATGCCTGAAACAATGACCTAGCAAGATACAAGAAAAAATCGCTAAATGAGACTGTCGACGACCCCAGAAGCATCCTGGTGACAGGAACCCCTAGCCTCTGGTTCCAGGCTGTCTAGCTCTCCTCTGTGGCTCTCGAAGTGCTACACTCAGCCTGCATATCGCTCATCTCCCGCATCAAGTTCTCTGAATGACTCGCAGATCCCTAAACCATCTGGTCCAGGCCGCACTACGATCAGTCTCTCGATAGTGTTGCTAACACAGTAATGTTTCATCTGAACGCGAGTCTCATTACCTGTTGTTTGTACTAGAATAGAGTACTCCTGCCTGTATCTTTGCTGGTGTGCCTGTAGATAGGTCTCAGTGTGCAAGCACAGATTCACGAATGGTCTGAAGCTCCTTTATGAGTCGCATTGCTCATCCTATCGAACGAACCCAAGAGCCTCGCGGGAATGCATAGGCCTCTCTCCCCTCCACCATCCTACTGTCTCTGGATAGTCATCCTAATCCCCCATAAGAAGTCGACCGCTGCGAGTTCATATCGACTCGCTGTGATATACGAGAACTACTATCCTTAGCATCCTCTATGTAGGGCTTCCAAGTCCTGTGAATCCCTCTCGTGGAGCTCAGCGATCTCTGTAACCCAAGAGTTGACCTCGTCCCACGTCACAGGTGCTTATTCTCTGAACTGCCTCTTCCTGGATCAACCCAATACCCCAAATCACTGAACCCAACATCTCTAAACCCTGCCGCCTCTCTTTCAGTATCTAATCTGTGCTGACACACCTATAATATACCCTTAACCTCTGACAGGTCTATCAGTGGAGACTCCACTCCGATCTCAAATCAGGAGCATATAGTGGTAAATGCAACCACTTGCTGGGTGGCTGCTCAGGACCGGGAATATCCAATCCCTATGCAACAGTTGATGGGCATGGTATAGAGATGTGGTAGTGGTAATGCGGCAGTAACTGCATCAATGAGAGCCTGGGTGGATGTTATCCTGAGTGTCTGGATTTTGGATTAGACACCCAATGATGGTGGTAAAAGGTTGAATGAGCAGGTGGTAGCCCGTGACTAGCAAGGCCGCTCCCCTGCAGAGGGTATGGTGATAGTGAGATAGAGGTGATGTGATGGGTAGAGCATTGTCAGAAGTCTCTCAACTTCTCCTCAGGTTGGAAGGGATATGGAAGCTTTGGGGTCGGACAGTAATCCTAAGCCCCAACAGTAATGTCAGTTGAGGGTGGAGTGTAAATAAGGCACCTGATCCCTCAGTCGGGAAAACAGGCTCATCACAGTATAACTGAAGTATATAGTCAGCCGGAGCTAAGTGCTCCTCGTCCTCCTCGTCCTCCTCATCCTCCTCATCCTCATCCTCATCCCTGGCGTCATCCCCAGATGAATCGCCATCATCATCATCTCCATCATCTCCCCCGTCCATAGGATAGTCAACCGGACCATCCTCTGTCTCATCATCCTCGTACTCCTCACGGACCACCTCGGGATCCGACTCAGTAACATATCCGGGTGAGTCAGTAGTAGGTGAATCAATAGTGGTATGGCTGTTCCTGCAGCTGAAACTCATGGTCATGGACCTTGATTCCTCCAAGGGTAATACACAGGGTAAATAGGCTCCGGTACTTAGTCAGTGGTCATGTGCCTGTATAACATAGGCACACCTCATCCTCATCCTGAGGAACTGGCGGTGTCTGTGGATTTTCTGGACCTAGTATAAAATCTGGTGATGGTGGGGCTACTGGCTGTAGCGGGAGTCCGTCGTATCCCAGTACGATGACCCGTGGTATGCCTCCCTCCGATACTTCCTCATCATCGCCACCCTCCGGAAGGCCCTGCCGGGCTCAGAGTCGGTGTAGACGGAAGTGTAGGTAACCATCAGACGTCGCAGAAGACATGGTTACTACTGCAAAAGTAAAATAAAACTTAAATAAGTATTTCATATGATGAAAGATCGAAGGATATGTTTGTAAGGCTTTAATAATAAAGCTCTTTATAGATAATATACGTAATATCATTTTTATATACACGTATATTAATCATGTAATCACTTAGTACCCTACAATACTAAGGCAAATGCATGTCATGTAGCATATATGCGTTAGACGTAAAACAATACATCATGTTGTCCATCACACATCCCATTTGTGAAAACCATTTTGAAAAATGGTTATAGTCCAGACAAAGACTTTTGACCTGTTATCTCTATAACATAGTCTCTGATGCAATACGTAACACCCTCAAATCTGAGTATGCAGCGGAATGTTGAATATCCGAAGGCGTTACATTATTGGGTCAATAGCACAAGATCATAGAACGACATCTAAACGTGTCGTTTGAAAAAGATACATTGGATTAAACCCAAAAAAAATACTTGTTTGTTACATAAATCTCATGGCTTCAAAGGGTTCAACAAAATAGATAAAGATTTTTGGTTTTATAACAATTGTCCCAAATGTAATAAGACCCCAAAAAAATTCTTAGTATTACTCTTTTCAAAAAATTTTTATTGACCCCAATTATCATTGCACCTCGTGCCTTATTGAACTGAAACATGCTTAAAACGTCAACATAAAGTTGGTGAATTCATAGGGTTGTATAAAATCGAGGTAGACCGCAAGATTTCCAAGTGTATATTGAAGCAACAAATGCAAACATCATAAAGTAATTACGTTTCCTAAGCTGCATGAACACCGAAGCTCGACAGTATGGATGCATTATAATTTGCCAACAGTGTCCGTGATGATGCGCCTCAACCCCGCAACATCCCAAGATTCGACATTGGTATGGTGCATTTCGTTCTCCATGATAGGCTATCAACCTCCGCCGAAACGGGGACTGTCAATCCTAATAATCTATTCAAACATTCGCGCCCGCACAATGTAATCCATCACATCTAGCAATTAAACATTCATGATCATGACTTAAAGGTTATGGGTAACTTATCAAACACGTAATCATGGTAAAAATGTACACTTGCGTCCAATTTGTAAAACAAAGCATGTTCTCACCCCAAGGATGTAAATCATTTAAATAATTGTAAAGCATGGGGCTATGAACTCACCTTAGCCGGTAGTTCTCTGAATGATAACAAATATCCAAGTAAGCAGTGGATCACACCGTTAAGTACCTAAGTAAGTACGGTCAAGTCTTAGTTTACACATTTAAACTAACGATCATTGTATAAAAAAAAAAAAAAAAAAACAAAGAGGAAAAAAAGGATAAAAAACAAAAAAAAATAAAAAAAAAGGAAAAAAAAATTGGGCGAAATTCCATTTTAAAGTTTATATATACCGTTATCACTTGTGCGGTGACACAAACACAAGATTTAGCATTTATGAAGTTTCGATGGTTCTCGAGAAACGTGATAATCATTAATTAATACAAATATACTACTTATTAACTTGTTATAAACCCGTTCCGAGGTCCCAATATCTTATTGATCACCGAACGTGCTAATGTTTTATTTATTCCATCTGTTTCTACACCAATATACCCTTAGTTTCTAGTTGTTACTACTTAGGTCCCTAGGTTTCACAAATAATATCCTTTTATATTCAAAAACTTATAGTTTCGGAAATGAAATAATTATCCCTTAATTTATAAAAAAGATATTTTAGGTTTTATAGTTACACTTAAATCCTTAAGTTTCAGAATATGCAAAGAATAGTCCCCTGGGTATATTGAAAATTCGAAAGCGACAAAACTAAAACCCCCTTATGTTCGAGATTCAAATCTTATCACATCAACATGTGAAAATTCCATCTTTTAGCTCCGAATAAATCCAACGAGTGGCATTTCTCTTGTTAATCTCGTTTAAGTTACAAAAATTGTTTCATCTAAAAATGACGCTCACCGAGCTTATTTTTTGGCTTAATGGTGCCTTGTTCTGGGCCCGTAGGTCCGTTTAGGTTTCTATCGATCTATTTTTGTTTTAATAAGCCCAAATGTAGTTAATAAGTTCTTATGGAGCTGTTAAGCTTACAATAAGCTCGGTGAGCTTATCGGAGCTTATTTCGAGCTTATTGGGCTTATGGGCCCAATAGCTAACCCGATAAGGGTCTTAATGTTTCCTTAGGCATTTTAGCTTATTTCCCATTTGTTTCAACTTAGCTTATTCTGTTTCGTTTTCAGCTTATTGGAAATAAGCTAATAAGTGTTTTCATTGGGCCGGCTTGGGCCCGATATGGGTTTCAAAGGTTTGAGTTTGTTTTCTTCGGGTTCAATACTCCTTCTAGGACTATTAGGAAGCTTATAAGCTGTTTAGCTGAAAGATAAGCTCGTTCGAGCTTATTCGAGCCTATTCGAGCTTATTCGAGTTTATTGGGCCTGCTAGCCCAATAACTTTAACCCGAAAGACACTAGAGGGTTCCATATAGTTCGATAAACCTTTTGACTCTTAATAAGCTCGTAGACTTATGAAAAGCTCGTTGAGCTTAATGTCACTTACGGGCCCTACATATAGGGCCAGTTGGACTATGAAGCAACACCGATGAGGGTCCTAGAGGTTCGGTGCTTGCTTTTAGTGTCCACTAATTATCTTATGCTCTTAATTATCTTATAAGGTCATTTAAGTATCGTGAATAAGCCGTCCTAGCTTATTCGTGGCGTATGGGCCTTGTGGGCCACGAAGATGGGTTCGCTTAGTCCACTAAGGGTCTCAAAGGTTTATTATAATATTACACTAACATTATCTTAGTGGAAATTTATTAATTAATTATAAGGATACTGTTGTATAAATATGATTTTAATATTATATGTGTGTTGTATATTCGGTTATTATTGATGAATAACCCCTAAACCCAACTAAACTAGAGATACCAATGAATCCGTATCCAATCGACTCTGTCACCAAAGTGAATTTGATATCACCCAAACACTCACTTGTCCCCAAGTACCAAGCCAACGTTATAATCATCGACGTATATATCATTCCACACCCCTATGGTCTAGATTTCGACCAAATATTACAGTAAATAATGTGACATACGATCCAAAAGTAAGGTAAGTTTTGTCATGTAATGTTCACTAGCTCATTTAAGCGAAGAAATTTAAGCCCGAAATTGACGTTACCAGTCTTGTACAGCGTTTTAAATATCACTTTTTCTTGCACAACACTAGTTAACCACAACATCTACTATGTTACATGAACCAATGAGCTGGGAACCTGTAGCATGCATTTCATGTACCCATACATGTTAAGCGAGACACACTAAACGATACCGACCAAACTAAACACGCGTAGAAAAGTAGTTGGCATAATGGGGTATATTAAAGCAGGTTTCACACTAACAATTGTGTTCAAAAGATATTCCTTAGTCGTGGATTGATGAGGCAACCCGACTCTTATACACCCAAACGTGTACGAATATGGTTTCCAAAGCTTATAAACCCGCACTCCTTATGCTCGTGTTTTCCTTCTAGTGTATATTGGTTCGAATGAAGTATGGACGTGTGGTTTGGTTCGCGGTTGAAACCCCGAACAAGAGAAAGAAGAGTTTGAAGTTGTGTTAGTTAAGCAAGAGTGTCAGAAGGTAATGTGCATGAATATTTATAGGCAAGAAGTTCTAAGTTAGCTGTCTATAGTCCACGACCCAAACCGAATCAATAGCCTAGGGGGCCGGTTTTGGAGGGATTTAAGTTAATCAAATACCTGGATTTAAGCTAAACTAACCAGCTAAGTACAAAGTTGTTGAATTACCTAGGTGATGTACAAGAATATGCTAAGGTATATGGTGTACTTTGTGAATTTTTTTTATTGTGTTCATTTCCTGAATATTTCGCGGCACAAGGAGGGTCCAAAGGAAAGAAATGGTATTTACCCAATAGTTGTCAAGGATCATTATGGGGCCATTAGGTACACAACTTTATATTCCCTAGAATATGTACATGTACTTTTAAGATTCATTAGGTAGATTTGCTAAGTAAATAAAATCACCAAGGATAGATTTTTTATGTCAAGTTTTACTGCCCACCTGCTTCGCATTTAAAGATAAAACACAAGACTGATTAAATTTGATGTTTAGGGCTTTAAAAGTTGGTATGGTTTGAGTCTAGTAAGCTAGGTATTTTCCGGGGTGCGTACAAATGTATTATAATCGCTGAAAACTAACCCTGTTCACGAGACCAATAAAAATAAAAATACGCAAAGTACATAATTATTCTCAAAATAATTATTCCTTACTTGGTTGACGTAAACCTTAATTTATTTGGTGACCGTTTACATTCATTGATTATTTCTAGTCTACGCGGTTTAGCTCAAAAGTAAACATTTAAAAGTAAACGCGTATCGGACTAAAATAAATAGTGATCATTAATATAGTCGCACAATGACACGAAAATGAGAAATGTTACATTCATTATTGATTAAGTTTTAAGTAGATTTGCAGCAAGAGTTTAAGTTTTTAATTCATCTTATGGCCTAATTAGTTGTTCCTGCACCAGGGCATTTTCCCTTATACCTTAAGCTTGTGAAAACTTGATCTAAGCCCTCCAAGGCTTAAATCTTGCTTGAATCTAATTTTTGCACTTAACTTAAGTGTTTTTAAGTACAGGATTACCCCTTAGGTAACCTGCACTATAACTTTGCACTTGTGCAAAGTGCATCAGTAGGAACTAAGGAGTTTCTACTGTCACTTTTAGCTTAATTTTTAGCTAGGTAATCCTAGGTTCTAGTTTCTAAGGTTAGAGTAGGATTAAGATTAGGTATAGCTTAATTCATTTTAAGACTTATTTTTAGTTTCCACGCTTATTTACTGTAGAACATTTGCTTTTTAAATTCAACTAAGAAAACCAAAAGCCCAAAGACAGTAGTTAATAGTTGATAGCTTTTGAATTTGATTTCTAGCTTGTAGTAGTAGGTTTTATTGTTTAAATTAGTAGCTATTAAGTAGTTTGTCAAGTTTGCAAAAGCTCATTTGCTGTATTAGCTTTTTGAGCAATTGAGGCGTGTTTTGTTTTTGTTGCTTATGGCTATTTTCCTGAGTATGCTATTTTCATCATCGTTTTAAGTTGTTCTCTAGGTGTTTTATAGCCAAAATTTCTTTTTCATTAGATTAATTAGCACATCACTAGCTTTTCCAAAACTTTCTTTTGTTTTTTACTAAAATTGATGCTTAATTTGAGCTTAATATAGCTGTTTTAGTAAAAAATAACGGCCCAAAATACCACTGTTCTTGTGACTGCTTATTGATAAGCTGTTATCTTGAGCTTATTAGTTGTTTCAGTTAGGTCTTTTTATAAAAGTAGCTTATTTTTGTGTCCTCTTTAAGTCATAGTATTTAGATTTTCATAAAAGTCAAAAATAAAAAAAGGAGCAAAAAGGGGTTGCCCACACTCGAACCCACGACCTCCCACACACAACACACACGCCTTAACCAGTTTGCTTCAATAGCTCATCCATCCATATCACACACAATTTAATACTAGTACACGTTTTTATTTCCTTTTTAATATATAAGCCGTAGCTTAATAAGCTTCTTTCTCAGCTTATTTAATAAGCTGAGTTCTTTCTTTTATTTTTCTAGTAATCTTCGTATCATTATAGATTTTTCCTGAATTTTTCACATAGCATATAGATATATTTCTTCATCTATATTTTATTGTTTAATATTTTTGAAGTTATTAATCTTAAAAATTCATATAAAAATAGAAAAAAGTTTTAGAAAAATACAAAAAAATAGTTTTTGTTTTATAAAAAATAGCTTTAGGTTTACATTTAGTAAAATCATTTTTACCACTTTTAGATTTTAATTTTCATTTTTAAGCTTTCATTTTTAATTTTAAAAATAGGATTTTAATTTTAAAAATAGTTAAAAATAGTTTTCTGAGTTTTTATGTTATTTTAGACTTTTATAAGTTTAAAAATCATTTTTCCAAATTTTTAGTACTTAATTTGCTATTTTTTAAGATTTAATTAGATTAAATTAGTTTTTAATTCATATTAAATTCAATAAATAATAAAAAAAAAAAATGTTTTTCTTTTTCCTAAAATTTACTTTTGTCCTATCTTAGGTTTAGAAATTTAATTTGCAATTTTAGGGATTAATTTTAGTCTACTTGCCTAATTGTCGCGTTTTATTTGTTTCCCGTATTTGTTTAATTGTTTAATTGCTTTTAATTGTTCAAATTTACTTGTTGATTTAGATTATCAAATCATCTATTTGCTTATTCAAATCATAATCCAAGCTTAAACAAGGTTTCAATTTTACTAGTCGTTGGGGAAACGACCCGGGTGATCATATTTACCCGGTTAAATATACGTATTATATATTATATTATATATATTTTTGAGAGTGAATTTTCCTTAGGGAATTTTCTTAATTGCTCTTTGAAGTATTTTATTTTATATATATTTTGGGTATATAAAACTCAACATCAAGTTTTTGGCGCCGTTGCCGGGGACTAGTGTTTAAGATTCCTTCGTTTTTAGTTTATTTGGTTTGAAGATCCTTTCACCTTGAAAGTTTCATTCTTGTTTTATAATTCAATTAATCAAAAAAAATCATAAAATATAAAAAGTAAAAAATATTTTCCTTTTCTTTTTAGTATATTGTTAAAAGAAAAAAATAAAATCAAAAAAATTATAAAAAATTGTCCTGTTAAAAAAGAAATTTTTATTAAACAAAGTTGGTAAACGAACACCAACAAATAATATCTTCAATTGAGATATTATCATAAATAAGTTCCGGTGAACTTGAAAAGTTCCCAAATCGAACCAAAGATTCAAAAACTTGCCATTTGTGTCACTTACGAGGAACGGCTCACCTTGAAAAGCAATTTTTGAGAGCTACCGTGAAGTGAGTTGATTATTTGGTTTAAGTTGTCTCTCGTTTTGTCCGTAAATAAAATATGTTGTTTAAAGAATCAAAATTAAAAAATAATCTTCTTTTTTCTTCTTTAATCCATTTAATTTTTTTCTTTCTTCTTATTCTCTCTAAATTGTTTAATTCTTTATGGCGGCTCATACGTTCAAAATCCCTCTACGCTATCAAGGAATGCTCGACTTGTGGAAGATTGTACACTAGAGAATGTTGTTCAATAGGGAATCTTAAAGACAAGTACCCGACTCTTCTCCGCGTTGTGCAAGATGTGGAACCCCGGTTGATGGTCCGAGTTGTCGTGGATGTGCATTTTTACGAAAGGAATTTGAGGAAGATATGGATGATTACATCATATTGTGTTTAAATGAATTTTCCAAGACTTGTAAAGATTAGCTTTGATATATCGACTGACTTAAATACCAACGTTGTTAATGCTTTCGAAGAGCTGCGTTGTCAAATCAAGACCCGGGGTGAAAAAAACTTCGCAATGTCTCACAGATTGACAAAAATTATTGTTACTTGATTGCGATGATAACATTAGCTGGAATTTATTGTGACAATGCATTTGTAACTAATACTTATAAATTATCTCAATACTAACACCTTATCCACAAACTAATCCCCCCCCCCCCCCCCCCCCAGTTTGGTGTGCCCATACCCCCCCCCCCCCCCGGGATCATTTCTAAACAGGAGCCGTGTACTCAAACCTTATGAAATTCACAGACTCTCCCAAGTTAGATCGCGTCATGATTTTTCATTACCTCATGTTTCAAAGCCTAACCTTGTTGATGATCCTCCTAAAGTTTTCAACCTACCTCCCCATACTTTGCCAATTGTTCACCCGACATGCAATTATGAAAATGAGAATTCATTCATTTATAATTCCAAACCTCATTCTTCCAATGATTTTCCAAGTATTTTCGCCTACCCTCCACAACTCCAGTTTGAGACTTACTTGTGTGAGTTATGTGGAAATGATGCTCATTATGGTTATGATTGTTCACCACAGTTTCCGTTTGTCTATGAACAGGAGCCGTATTACAATCAAAACTTTAATAATTAGTTTCCACAAAATTCTCAGAGTTATTCTCAACAATATCTTTGTTGTGCAAATTGCGGGGGTCCTCATGAAACTTTTCAATGTCAACCAATGAATGAAGATTATTGTGAGCAAAATTCTTGCTATTATTCTTCCGGTTTTGACCACCCACAACCCCCGCAAGACTCCGTCGATCATCAAGGAATTCTACAAGTCCTTCATTAAATGGTTAAGAAAAAACTTGAAGAAATAATAAGAGATCGAAGAAAGAAAATAGAGGATATGAGTATCGAGGAAATGATGCATGAACAACAATTGGTCGATAGAGAGATTAAGGAAATAATAAATGATTTGGGTTATAAAAGATTTCAAGGCGAGGAGATTGATGAAGAATATGAGAGAGATTGTGAGATTAGAATTCGAAAACTTAAGCAGATTTTAATTGAATGGAGAAAGCAAAGTTCGAAAAAAAAGAGGCAAAGCTTACGGAAAAAAAAGAAGAAAAGTTTTTTGTGCTGTGTTACATGGCTTTCTATTACTTGTGATGACGAGGATGATCTATTCCTTTTAGGAGATATTATTGCTCAAAATTCTACGTCCAAAGCTAACACACCTGACTTACCAATCGAAGAACCCAATAACTCTCTAAATATGGGGGCTATTTATGAGCATTCTCAATCTATTATGCGCACCGGAATCGGACGAAGTAATAAAGTCTAGTGTTGAGAACCTTGTCCCAATCCCAAGTGAGTTCAAGGGTATGTTCGACGTTACGAGTGATGTGCTTAATTGTGATGATAATCGTGTTTATGTTGAGTCCAAACTTGTGGAATCTTTGATTAACCGTGATACTTCCATTGATAATTCTTCTAAAATTGACCCTATTTTCGAGGAGTTCGCCGATGAACTTGCTCATATTGCTCCAATTCCACCGGGAATTGTTGAAGACGATTTTGATTCAATTATGATACGTCCGTAGTGATGACGGTTTATCTTGAGGGACATCGTGTACGTTAAGTAGAGAGTAAATGAAGTCGATCAAGAAAAGGAAGAGTTTGATTTAGATGACATTCTTCAAATCCAAGACGTTATCCTTCGTGAAAAATTGTTGAATGATAGTCGTCTTATTTCTAATATCGAATCTTTGAAAGACAATCCTATTCCCATCATGGATAGTGATTCGTCCGAAACTTCTCTTTCTTTTTCGGATAATTCCTTACCCGAATTAAAGTCTTTTAACGATCATATGGAAGAGACGAGAAGTGGCAGTACCACTACTCATGCTAATTACTCTCTTCCCGAGTATGAGTCGTTTCATTTTGATAATCTATCATTACCTCGTCCTCTTCCAGAACCACCGTATTGGATTTTAAAACTCGAGATTAACATTTTGATGTGCTTTATAATGATGAATCTTTTGAACCAAGAAGAGATGAAAATGTTGTTGTTCCAAATGTTGAAGAGGACAATTCCTTCACATTTGTCATTCGTACCTTTCTTCCATTTATCACTTATCCCGAGGTTTCTCCTTTATCTAGCTTCACCGGGAGTGAAGATACGATCTTTGACCCTGGCATCTTCGCTTAGAGCCGGTGGTATTTCATTTGCTCTCTCCAAGAACGAATTAATTCGGAGATCGAGTCAAGCTTGTGACTCGGTGACCAAAAACAAGCCGCTTCGTGGGAGTTCACCCCATGCTTATCCTTTTCTATTTTTTATTCTATTCTTTAATGTGTGTGATGTGTTGTGGCTATTCTCCTCCGATTTCTCGTTGTTTGTTCTTGTGCATTTTTGCAGGATTCACCCAACAATTTCTGAAGACTCTCGTTCTTTTTGTCTGGTGTTGAAATTCCCGTTTTCACACGAGCTTTTTCATCTTTGTGTGAATTAGTATTGGGGAGATCCGATTATCCTTTCATCTTATCGATCACGTTTATCTTTGCATAATCATAAAGGCTTAGATTTTACGTAGATACCGATTTTTAAACATTGATAGGACACATGTTTTTGTGTTTGTTTGGGGAAGGGAATCTATCGATTTGATGTTGCCTGCTTATTGTTTGTTCTCACGTAACCGTTTTTTCCACAAAAATAGCAAAAAATTAAAATTTTTTAGTCATAAATATAATTATATAGTATATATATATATATATAATATATATATAATTATATTATATATATAATGTATATATATATATATTTATATATATATATATATATATAATAATAGTAAGTGTTAAGACACTAATGTTGGTTTTTCCGTTTGGTTAAGAATAAGAATAATTTTTGACGATTGATACGTGTAAGTTCTAGCTTTTTCCCTTAACAATTAATGATGATAGTTTGTGCTAGTTCTCATTGTAGACTTTAAACATGCTAGAAATCATTAGTAATGAAACTTGTGCTAAATTCAAGTAGATTTTTAAAATTGCAATGTGGTTTTTATTTAGGCTAAAGTATTTTGCAAATTTCTTTTGCGAAGATCAAGAAATGATAGTGTTATTTATAAGTCATGACATTAAACGTAGTTAGATTAGTGGTTTTCTTTCAAGCTCATAAGTGTTAATTGTGGCTTTTTCTCCCATTAGCTTGTTTCACCTCTTTATATAAATGTTTAAAATAATAGAGTGTATGGTTTTTTGGTAAATAATTAGCTAATAGATGTTGTCTTTAGTTACTTTGTGATTTTGGATGAGACGACATCAGGAATACTTATTTGGCATACTATATGTATATAATTAATAAATATTTTGCTTATTCCTTAAAGAGCCTTAGGGTATATGGGATAAGTAGAATTCAATAATAATCCGAGACAGAGACTGTAAAAAGTTTGCTGTATCTTGCGGCTCACAAACTGAGGTTAACAGCCTTCTAATAAGGTTCGTGGAAGTTACCACCGAAGTTGAATATGTTTGCTACATCTTGTCGGAGGCGTGGCCGATGTTGTAGCCTTTAAGACTGAGTATAATAATGTTTGCTTTTTTTTTGTCTTTTTTTGTGCCTTAAAGAGCCTAAGGGTATATAGTGGCAAATAAGATGGTCCATCATGTCTTAAGAGCTCTTAGGGTATATGACATGAATGGTGCCTTGCTTAAGTAGCCTAATAAAAGCCAAATTTTGGTTGCCTCGATGTGGACTTTAATCTTGATGACATTTGATCTTTTGAAAAGAGCTAGGAGCTAATTATTGCGTTCTTAACCGTTACGCTTTATTTTTGGAATTAATAAGTATCGAAACAAGTCTTAAAGAGCCTTCGGGTATATGACTTAAGTAAAATCTTGAGATACAAAAGTAGGATTTGCGGAGAAAAGTATGTACACTAATTCGTATTTATGGAGTTGTATTAGTGTTCATGTACGTGTAATGCAATGATCTTGTTTTTAAGCGTAGCATGGGTTAAGTGAAAAATCGTGGAATGATTGAAGTTATTTTAGACACTTAATTGTGCTTTTTATTCTATGATCCTCAAAGTTACCAATGAGGTAATGAAAACAATACATTATGTCAACACAAATAAGTTGTAGTTAGGAAGTTAATTATCAAGAAAAATCATAAAAAGAGAAAAATCTTTGAAAATGGGAAATCAGGTGTTTTATAACTTGTGATCTCTTAACTCTCTCAACAAAACTCTTTGCTACTTTTCAAAGGTTTAGTTTGGGGAAGTTTCGAGGTATTTGGTTATAAGGAATGGATATTGCTGTGAGGACAACACAATCGTTTAGTTTGGGATTTATGTACGTGTAAAATACACATATCCATTTATGCTTAAAATAGCCCAAATAAACCCAAAACAGACCAAAAATGGCAACAATATGCTTGTATTTGTGTTTTGTGTATCCAGGTACGGATATATCAGAAATCACAAGAAAACCATCAAAAAACGAGCAAGCACGGACACGAGAATCAGAAGAGTACAAAAAGAAGCCAAAGAATCAAAGCGAAAAGCCGGGAATTGTCCAAGCTCAGTCAAATTTAGTCAAAATGGTCAAAACATGGTAACAAAAGTCAACCAAATAAAAAGTCAAAACCAAAAAAAAAACATTCCATTTTCACCCTCCAAGTTTCACCAAAGTCCAAAAATAGCCCCTCACCTATTGGGCCCTAGAACCCTTAATGGACCTTTAAACCCTTAAAAAACCATACCCGGATACCAAAAGCCCAAATCAATAAGCCCATTACCTAGTCCAACTCTTTCTTTTAAAACTCCAAGGACCAATTTTGTAATTTCAAAAAGTGTTTTTATAACTTAAATAGGAAATAAAGAAAGAGAGGGACTAGATTTGCAATTCTCCCAAACTCCAACTGAATTTAACCCAATTCAGTTAAAACTTTGGGCGCCAAAAATGGGGTACTATTCACCCATCGTCTTCAAAATCTTTTTCTCCTTGCGTAATCAAAGGGGTTTTTGAAATTGAGGGGCAAGAAAGTCTATTCAAGAGCTTACTAACAAGATTACAAGGACAAATTAGTATAATCAAGGGAATTTACTAGCTCACTCTCAAGCTCAAGCCGCGTGGAGATGGAGAAAGCACACATGTTGGTGGGTTTTTGCACTAAACTACTCACAAAAGAAGCACAAGCTGTCACAATCAAAGAATGACAGCTTGGCAATCCTCAAGTGTCCACAAAATGATCTAACGGCTATGAATCATGATCCAATGATTAAGAGATTCAAGGGATGAGATTGAAGGATTGGAGAGCAAGGCAAGAGAGACTAGAAGCTTCACCTGCAGCCTATAAATAGAGCCTCACTCTTCACACACACACACGTAGCCTTAGAATTTAGTTTTAGCTTAATTTTCAATTTCTAGCTTAATTTTGTTTTAAACCTTGTAACTTTCCTTTTAAGTATTGTAAGCAAACTTTTTATTAATGAAATTCAGTTGTTTTTAATCTCTCAAAATCTCTTTAATTCATAAGCTCTCATTTTTCTTATTTGATATTAAGCTAAAGCTCAATAAGCCCTCATAAGCTCAAAATCAGCTCTAATAAGTCTATAAGCTTATTATGGAGCTCAACTCACCTTAATCATACTTTAAACCTGTAAAATCAGCTTAAGTTCTATTTACCTTTGGATTTGGATTTATGAGCTTATTTGGAAGAGAGATCAATCCTGGAAGGATCTCTATGGACTTAACTCCTAGCTTATTAATAAGCTAGGAGAGCTTGTAGTGCTCTTGTGTACTCTTGTTTTGCTAGAGGATAAGTAAGTCTCACCTTAAAGTTCTTGGTCATTTTCCATTCTAGCTTAATTTTCACTTATATGCTTGCTTATTGCTTATCTGCTTATTCAGTTGCTTAATAGTGCTTAATTACATTTTAACTAGCTTAATAATTATGATTGTTTATTTGTTTTTGATTATCTTAGTTTAGATCATAGTCTTTCATATAATTGTCTTAAAAACCTTAAAAAACCAAAAATAGTAGAAAATAAGTTTAAATCTTAGGAATTATGCGTAATGTTGTTAATTCATGTTAGTTAGGGTTGTTATAAGCTAAAAATCATCTGGTAGTTAGTGCTTGTTAATTAGATTTGCAATTTAAGTTTAAAACCATTTCTGTCAAAATGGTAAAGGGGTGTTTGGGTTAGTGTTATTTGACCATAAAAAGTCAAAATAACTTAGTACTTTCTCTTTGGATAATTAGATGTTCATTATTGATTAAGTTTTAAGTAGATTTGCAGCAAGAGTTTAAGTTTTTAATTCATCTTATGGCCTAATTAGTTGTTCCTGCACCAGGGCATTTTTCTTTATACCTTAAGCTTGTGAAAATTTGATCTAAGCCCTCCAAGGCTTAGATATTGTTTGCATTTTATTTGTGCACTCAACTTGAGTGTGTTTAAGTGCAGGTTTACCCCTTTGGTAACCTGCACTACTAGGCTTTTGCATATTGTGCAAAGTGCATCAGTACTAACAAAAAGTTAGTACTGCTGTCACTTTTAGCTTAGATTTTAGATAGGTAATCCTAGGTTTTAGTTTCTAAGGTTAGAGTAGGATTAAGATTAGGTATAGCTTAATTCATTTTAAGACTTATTTTTAGTTTCCAAGCTTATTTACTGTAGAACATTTGCTTTTAAAATTCAACTAAGAAAAAAAAAAAAACCAAAAAACAGTAGGGTAAAAGCTTTATGATTAAATTTTAGATTTCTTAGTGGTAATAACTGTTTTAATAGCTTAATTTCATAGCTCATTAGTTGTTTTTCTAGTATGCAAAAGCTTGAAGTCTAAATTGGCTTATTGAGCTTTTGAGCTTAATTGGTTTTTGTGCTATTTGGCTTAATCTCTGAGTTTGCTTGTTTTATTATCATTTTCAGTAGCTTAAAAGAGTTTCTAGCTCTATTTTCTTTTCATTTTTAGCTCAAGCAACTTATAAGCTATCTAGAACACTTTTCCTTTTTAAAATTGAGCTTAATTTGAGCTTAATATAGCTGTTTAAGTGAAAATAAGCCCAAAACCCCACTTTCTGTGACAGCTTTTTGATAAGCTGTTTTTAAGCTTATTAGTTAGTTTCAGTTTAGGTCTCTTTTATAAAAGTAGCTTATTTTTGTGTCCTCTTTAAGTCCTAGTATTTAGATTTTCATAAAAGTCAAAAATAAAAAAAAGAGCAAAAAGGGGTTGCCCACACTCGAACCCACGACCTCCCACACACAACACACACGCCTTAACCAGTTTGCTTCAATAGCTCATCCATCCATATCACACACAATTTAATACTAGTACACGTTTTTATTTCCCTTTTTAATATATAAGCCGTAGCTTAATAAGCTTCTTTCTCAGCTTATTTAATAAGCTGAGTTCTTTCTTTTATTTTTCTAGTAATCTTCGTATCATTATAGATTTTTCCTGAATTTTTCGTAATTTTTCATCAATTATTTTATTTTTAATAATTTTTCGAAAGTTAAAATCTTAAAAAATCAATAAAAAATAGAAAAAAGTTTCAGGAAAATACAAAAAAATAGTTTTTAGTTTTATAAAAAATAGCTTTAGGTTTACATTCAGTAAAATCATTTTTACACTTTTTAGATTTTAATTTTCATTTTTAAGCTTTTATTTTTAATTTTAAAAATAGGATTTTAATTTTAAAAATAGTTAAAAATAGTTTTCTGAGTTTTTATGTTATTTTAGACTTTTATAAGTTTAAAAATCATTTTTCCAAATTTTTAGTACTTAATTTGCTATTTTTTAAGATTTAATTAGATTAAATTAGTTTTTAATTCATATTAAATTCAAAAATAATCAAAAAAATGTTTTTCTTTTTCCTAAAATTTACTTTTGTCCTATCTTAGGTTTAGAAATTTAATTTGCAATTTTAGGGATTAATTTTAGTCTACTTGCCTAATTGTCGCGTTTTATTTGTTTCCCGTATTTGTTTAATTGTTTAATTGCTTTTAATTGTTCAAATTTACTTGTTGTTTTAGATTATCAAATCATCCATTTGCTTATTCAAATCATAATCCAAGCTTAAACAAGGTTTCAATTTCACTAGTCGTTGGGGAAACGACCCGGGTGATCATATTTACCCGGTTAAATATACGTATTATATATTATATTATATATATTTTTAAGAGTAAATTTTCCTTAGGGGATTTTCTTAATTGCTCTTTGAAGTATTTTATTATATATATATATATATATTTTTTGGGTATATAAAACTCGAACATCATTGACCCGATTTTAAAGTTTGATTTTGGTATTTAAATTCAAGAGCAACACAATGTGCTTTCATTTTTGAAAAATTCTTTTGAAATTAGGTAGCGGCCTTTTTGAGATAAGTATTTTCTGACTCTAAGGATTGGTTTAAAAGATTAGTGGGCTTGTTTTTGAGAAATTCATTTTATTTAGAAAGCTCATACTCAAGACATTCACATTCTTTGATTTTATCAAGAATTTGCATGCCATGTCACAATAATTATCCGAATCAAGCATACACATATAAGTAACACACAAAATATCTTTTGCGAGACATTCTTGCAGGAGAAGATCATCGACTTTTGAAGACATATTTTCATTTTCAATTTGAGATTTGAGATCATCAATGTCCATTTTTAGATCATCAACCTCTTTTTTTGAGAGATTGGACATATTTCAAATCTTCAAAAATTTCCTTTTTAAGATATGTTTCAAAAAGTGATGCATTTGACACAATATCCTGTGCTAGAGGAATTAATATTTCCTTAACAGGCACTTTGACATCGTGAGTAACTGGATTCTTCCATTCGTTTTAAATATGATTTTTCCAATTTAATTCAACAACATATCTGATATTTTCAATGTTAATCAAAAGATTATCAAATACTCGCTTACTTTTGCTCATTGAAGCTTTAGTAGGCAAAAACTCAATTCGTTTCACCAGATTAGTTGTTTGTTTTTGAAAAGGTGTTTTGAAAAGATTCTTTTTCACATCATTTGCAAAATACAACTGCTCACAAGACTTGTGTTGTTGAGGCACAAAAAGATCATAAAGGTTATTTAGTTTTGTGTAGTCGTATGGTTAAACTAAATCACCCAATTTTGATTGACCCTCTTCTGCAAGACGAATTGTCTCTTCACTTTTGGGAGAAAATATGTTCGCAAGATCATTCTTATCATATTGCACATTACACAAACATGGTTTTTTCCCTTAAGCTTTCTTAAGGTACTCAGGATTTGCAAAACTTATCAAGCATTTACCATTATAATACAAACTCGGTTTAAGAGTTAGCATAAAAACAGTTTGTGCCGACTGACTTGTTTTATAAACAATATTACTTCAAAACCTTTTGTCACACCCCGCCTAGGCGGAAACACGAGGCGTAACATCATGGATATCATCACAACACAATGGTGTCTACTATAGAGAAATCTAAAATGAAGGAAATAATCAAATGGACACTATGTGTCATGACAATACCCAACACAAGATAGAGGAGTCTTGCATTACAAAAGTAATGTCATACACGAAACAAAATGATCCAAAATACTAACAATCTCCAACAACCAAGTATCAAGCAAAACAATGACATAACTGAAAAGACTAGAAAAGACAACTCCACAAGCAATGCCTAGGGTCTCTCTAGCCACTCTTCCTAACATTCTTCTTATCATCACGATACTCACCTGAAAATGATGCTTAAAACGTCAACATAAAGTTGGTGAGAGTCATAGGTTTAAGACACGATATAAAATCCAAACTGCACATTACTGTGATAATAAAGAAAACATTGCAGGACAATAAATGAACTATCATACAGGCTAGCATGCACAACCAATCCAATACAATCCACTTACACGATTTCCTAGTAACGATTTATAAGACGTCTCAATCGTACCAAGGTCCCTGTGGTTACCCCCTTAGCCCCGGCCGTGGATACTCTCAAAGTAACCATCCTGCCCGCTAGGCCACAGTACCTTCCACTAAACAGGCCATGGATACCCGTAGGTGATCCCCTCTGACTTAGTTCATAATTCTCAATATCACATCACAAAACATGTAGCACACAACATACAATAGTCACGTATAGTCCATGCATCTTTGACAACACATTATCACAGTAATCAAAACATTTTCAAACACTTTGCATCATTTCCACCCCAATAAATCATAAGAAAAGAGGGGCTATGAAACTCACCTGAAGCACAAGCAGCTTCCAAACAATATCCACACAAGCTACACAATACAAACACAAATGTGTTACACGCGACCAAGCTAAAAGCTCATGTCCATGTAACACTCATATGATGGATGTCTAAGGGTTTAATTAACCATCATGGGTCACCCCGACACCATGCCCAAACTTAACCACTTCATTAACTCCTTCCACTAGTTACTTATAATTAACTCAGAATTACAGAATTTTATCATGACTTTACGTACCCCAAACCCTTACTTAATGACCCTCATAATTCATACCAAAAATCACCCATGTTAATTTATGAGTATATTAACTACCTTTGAATTTCTAAAAGCCATTTACATGCACAAGTAGTCCTAAGAAAATCAAACTTCAAAACAGTCCCAATTCGGATCTGATTGCACACTAAAAAGTTTGGACTTATTAACCATACTTAGACATAAAATTAGAAGGTATCCTTCTGGGGTTTCTTTATATACATATGGAACTTAACTACTGTATAAGGGCTAAGCTCAATTCGAATTTTAAGTTAGGGTTTTACCCTCCTAAACATGATCTAAATCTGACCCGTATTTACTGATCTGACAACTTTTAGTGTAACCAACATTCCAATGACTTTCTGACCTTAAAAACTTTCGAGGCCGGATTTTCTGGAAATTACATTCAATGGGCTACTGTTTAGAGTCCAGAAACACTCAAAAACCTATTACCATCAAGGAGATATTTACTCATGAACACAACCCTAAATTCTGCTCACCCTAAATCAAGTTTTTAACGCAAATCTAACCTAACCAATTGAATGATCATGACCCTAATTAAGCCCTAATCATTCTAGCATCATTAAATATAATTAATTTTCTGTATTTTTATGAAAACCCTAGATCCATCATTGATTTTGTTACATGAATGCATTATTTAAACTAGGATGAACACACTTACCTTGATGATTAGCACCTAAACCACAACTCTTGAATGTTTCTTGGATCCACAAGTGAAAATCAACTTCTTAGGGTTTTGGGAGGCTGAAATCATACGGCAAAAAGAGAGGGGGAAGAAAAGAATGGGCCAAATTTGGTTTTATATCTATATCCTACAAGTCCTAGCCCAACTCAAATAAGTTTAGTAAATTTTTTTTTCTTTTAAACCTAAAACCGGATGCACCCTCTATTTATATATATATTTTATTATTTTTTTATTAAATTATTAATTAGCTAGTTTACTTCATTACCTTAAGTTTTTATAAAAACCTAAG
>BQNB010060249.1:0-37001 GCA_026074375.1 Tanacetum coccineum
AAAACATCATTGTTAACTATCTCAAACATCATTAATATCATCCACTGTCGTCGACCCGTATCACCACCACCACCATCGACCCATCATCGTCAACCTCAACCACCGTCGGCGACCGCACAATCACTGTCGACCCACACCACCACAACCATCGACCCACCACTGTCAATCTCAACCACCAACACAAGATCTCACAACACATTAAGAATTGTTTTTGATGTGGTCTTATTCAAACCTTCTTGATTTTTTAAGACTTATTTTCTAGATCTATATAGATCTATGTAAGCTACACTTTTCTAGATCTACAAGTTATAGTGTCTGATGAAGTATAACTTTGATATCATTAGCGAAAATAAGGTAATTTAAGGGAATAACATTATGGTTTATGGTTTGATTCACATTTATTTAATAAACTCATGATTGCTAGTTTCCCAGAACTTAGAGTGCGTTTGGTATGAATTTTGGAATCACTATCAGTATAAGAATGATAATAGGGTGTAATGAAAGTAATAGTATGATATATAATATTATTGTTTTGTTTGATGTTTATGTTTTGGTATCAATAATTTTGTTAAGTGGGACCATTCTCATAAAAAATAAAATAAAACACACAATGTATAAAAAAAACATAACAAATTTTGCACACATAAAAACAAAAATCAAAGGCAAAAAAGAAGGAATGAGGTGATAGATACCTCTCTTACCTCCTATGGGAAAGATTACATTTTAATATATCATTCCGGTATTTGATTTCGATTTTAATATACCAAACGGAAATAATCATTCCAACAATCATTCCCTCATTCCCATTAACCCATACCAAACATACCCTTAATGTATCCTTAATATAAATATATAAAGTTACACTTTGACTGCTGCTTACATTATTATTTCAAGTAGTATGACTTTCTTCATTGGAGAAAAGATTCATTTTTAGTATGAACGAGATTGGCTGGCACCCGCGTGTTGCGGCGGGCGTTTGTTTTTTCGCTCTTTTTTTTTCTTTTAGAGATTGTTCTTTTTTTCCCTTTATTGTAAAGATATGAGTGCTTATTGTTAAGTGTTGGGACTTGGGACCATGATGTTGCTGATGTAAGGGTTGGAGCATGCGTGTTTCTTGTTGGTTTTTAGTACTCGTGTTTAAGGTACCTTGTCTGGATTGCCTTTGTCTGGATTGTCTTTTGTTTCCAAAGTAAGGTTGTTAATGTTAATGGTTAGTATGGATGTTTAGTGCTGGTATACCTTATTTAGGTTGTGTATGGTTTATGAAGTATCTGGTGGGTTTGGTATGGATAGTTTGTTAATGTAAATTATTAAGATTGTTATGAAAGTGTTTTTTTGTTTATCTACTTTGTTTATGTTTATGTGTGGTTTTAAATGTTGTGTTTTATGGAAGTTGTGGATGGGCCGAATGTAATAATACATAGAGTAGAACATACAGCTATACATATTGTTATAGCAAATACTACAAAAGTTGTAGCTTGTTCATAGCAGCCCATAAGATAGCCTTTACGGTTAGCTACATACTTTCTTCAAGTGGTACAAAAGGCAACGCTTACATACGGACACCATGTAGGGTTGTATATACATACAGCTTGTTGATAGCAACCCATAAGATAGCGTCTATGGGTTAGACATACAGTTTGTATAAGTGGTACAAAAGGTAGCGCTTACAGTTATAGATATTTGTTTTGAAACGATAAAATTAGAACGATACAGAGAAGATTAGCACACATAGTTTGTCCAAGTGGTACAAAAGGTAGCGCTTACAGTTATAGATATTTGTTTTGTACACACAGTATGCGTAAGTATTTATAGACATACCGTGTCTAGTTGTCCGTACTTTCAGTCATCATCATGTTTTTGATGCTTTCTGTGTTGTTGTCTTTTTTGTCTTTCCCAAACAGTGCCTTGCGTGCTGAGCTTTTTGATAGCTTCCTGTTTCTTATTTCTGCACCAAAGTTGTTTTCTGTTCACTTGGTGGTGTTGATTCTTGTGCTGGTGATTTGTCAAGATTACTTAACATACATGGTACTTGGTTGTCGCTATTGCTAAGGTTGGGTTAATGGGTTGTGTAGGCATTATTTATGCTGGATCATCTTCACTGGTTGCCTTGTGTTTGGGGTGCTCAGAGTGTGTTTTGGGAGTTGATTGGATTGGGGTTGATACAGATAGGAGAAGTGTGGGTGGTTTGAAGAATGTGTCTAAAGGAACATATCCAGTGGTATAGTTGAACCGAAATTTTGAACATATAAGCTCCTCGGCCAATATTGATCGATTCGTCAATATTATAAGCTCGAATATTTTCAAGAAAGTGACAGTCCGTAAGTAGAAGCCTAATGTATTCTGGATACACTCGATATGTACGTAAGACACCACATCCACCCATACAACAGCGATGGTATTTTGGGCGAACACTCCTAGGACTATTTTTTATACGTTCTTCATACCAAAAACTTGCACCACAATGTTGACAATTGTGGTCACAGTTTCTAAGACGCGCATAAGCGATATGTGGACCTATAGCAGTAACAATAATCAGTAAGGTATAATTATATACATTGTCATCAGTTACCAATTATGCCATTGATGATTACCTATTGGTTCTGTTTCCCGACTGAAATTGCTACTCCTATATCAGGATCGGCTTCAAGAGAGGTGCTAATGGTAATCACAATCAGAAATATAAAGCGTAGAAAAATGCAGGTAACACGGTAAGCTTACTTTAAGGAGAAAAACAAAGCAACAAACCTATGCAATCGGTATCTAATATACGATCCCCCAAACAGGAACTCGTAATAACATAGGAAGCAGATTCTGCATTTGACCTCATTGATGATACACCACTATCCACAATGCAAGAATAACCCGGAAGTTCAGGCATGCTGACACTACTTCCCGGACCACAGTCAAGCTCACTAATAGAACACTCTTTGATGTCCAACAACCCTAATTCCACTCAAAGGAACCAATTTCTCAAGGCCACATACCGGATTAAAATCCGATCGTTGTATACATTGTCTTTTCGAAATAACATCATCGCGAACAGTATAGGTACCACCACTAACAACACTAACAGTCTCCGGAATATCAAAACCCCCTATATCCGATACCGGTCTACTCTCACCCATAGCAACACATTTAGGGACCAATGACCTGCTACCACATCATAAACACCAAAAGGTTAATGTGTTGATTAAGATAATGACTTACAGAGTGACACGCACTGATGTAATGAAATCAAAAAAATAACTTGAAGAAACTTAAAACCATGTGACTATACTAACTACTAATCCCCGCTGTTGAAAAACTAATAAAACTAACAAACGAATATTAAAAGCGAAAGGTTTATGATGAACTATTTCTTATAAAGGAGTATCATCACATATTCTTTAACAAAATATCATTCCCACATTACAGATCAAGTAACGACCTTGCTTTCAATACATATGCATTGTATTAGATTCAAGATCAAAAGCTACAAATTTAATACATAACAATACAGATATTTGGCTTAGCGTCGGAAATCGGTGTAAGCTTAGTTGTGTTCGGTTTTCTCCGCCTAAAGGGAGCTTGTTGACTAGTGAAGTAATTGTTGGGTACTCGGGGAGTGGAGTAGGGCGAAGAGGTGCTTCGTGACCAGACCACTATAAATCATCGCGTCCGGTTTGCACTTTCTTTTACCTTTTGCTTTACATCTTTATTTACCTTATCACCTTACATTTATATTTGCATTAGATCTATATGTATGTTGATTGTTGCTTATATTGTTTGGATGATGATTGTGTCACGGATAGAAGTTAACATTATGATTATGTTTATATTGATATGACATGTTTTAATGAATATAGATGTATTATTCACACTTCTCATATTGTGTTCAAATTGATTGATAATTTGATAAAAAAACGTTTTAAATTTTCAAATGGAAACGTATTCACCCCCCTCTATGATTTCTACAATTTAGATTGACCAAATATATTGGCTATAGTCCGCAAAAGTGGCGTATCATCCACCGTCTGCATCTTCTATCCAAAACCCATCGAAGCACTTCGATAGCTCATCTAGTCACCCATTGCTCACCAAACCTACAAATTAATCGCCACAAAATTTTCAATTCACACAACAATCTAAAAACCCCAAAATATTATCTTATAAGAAAAGTATAAACAAACCTCACGAATAGTAGCCAAACGCCTAACATATTCCTCACCTTACTTCACTCACAATTTAATCATATAACCATTTTTATAAAATACCCGCAATAATAAGAATCCAAAATTTAGAGACAAAAAAACAAAATCTTGTAAATTAAAACCCAGAATCAAAGATACATACTTTTTTTATTCTCCCAATTAAGTATAATTGAACATCAAAGATACATACCTGAAGAGTTAATTTTAGTCACTCATTTTTATTACTAGTAAAACAAATACCTACTTTCACCCCCCCCCCCACACGCACACACCCCTTCGCCGTTCTTTTTTTAACATATTATACATAAAAAATTGTTAATCGTTATCCGAAACAAATTACGAACATTTAATTATCTTTCAATAAATGGCATATCCATATACTTTCGACAAACTTTTTTTTTTGATTCGTTTTTGGGTTTCTTCGGTATAGGAGTTTGCATGATATAACACATGTGATATAACACTAATCTTTAAGTTCGAACACTCAATATATTGTCATAAAATAGACATACGTATTTATGTAGAACTCCAAATGATTCACAATTTTTTGCATTAAAAAAATTCTTAATTTTCCAACTATCTACACATGATTTTTGAACGTACAAATCATTACAATTTTTCCATTGAAATTGGAGAAAATATACGTTTTTTTATATTCAAACTCACTTGATATATCACATGGGATATAACACCAATTTGTAGATTCACATACGGAATGATTGTTGTAAAATGGACATAAGTGTTATTTTTTGGTCCAAAAAAATGATGAATTTTTTGGAGTTGTATAGAAATGCATATGTCCATTTTATGACAACATGTTGATTGTTCGAAGTTACACTTATCGTTATATCACATGTGATATATCAAACGAGTTTGAATATAATTGTTTTCTATTTTCACCAACTTCTGTGAATGAATCGTTTTGATTTAGAATATTAAATATTATGTGTGATATATGGTTGAAAGCTAAAGATATGTATTTTTCAATGCAAAAAATGTTGAATCATTTGAAGTTCTATAAAAAAAACTTATGCTTATTTTACGACATTATGTTAAATGTTTGAACTTAAAGATTAGTGTTATATTACATGTGATACATCAACCAAATTTGAATTTCTAAGAAAAAAACTTCTATTTTCTTTAACTTCAATGAAGAAACTGTACTAAATTTGAGGTTCAAAAATCATGTGTGATATACGATTAGAAAGCTAATGATGTGTATTTTTTGATGCCAAAATGATGATTCATCTAGAGTTTAAAAAAAAATTATGCCCATTTTAAGTCAGCAGGTTGAGTGTTTGAACTTATAAATTAGTGTTATATCACACGTGATACATCAAGTGAGTTTAATTTCCAAAAAAGTTCTTTTTTCTCCAACTTTTATGATTAAACTCTATTGATTTAGAGATTCAAAAAATAATGTGTAATATATAGTTGAAAAGCTAAAAATGTCTATTTTTTTATGCAAAAAATTATGAATAATTTGGAGTTTTAGACATGTACATATCTTCATTTTACAACATGTCGAGTGTTCGAATTTGCTATCATCAGTGTTATATTACGTCTCATATACCAAACAAAATACTATACTAAAAAACATAAAAAAATGTCGTAAGTATGCGAAGTGGCCCTTTATTAGAGATAACTAAATGTTTATTACGATGATATAAATTATGTAAGTTAATGATTTACGGTTCTTGAGATTAGTGCTGGTATGATCGCTCCCATTAGATCTCGCTCGTAGGATTTGTTGGTTCATCAGCCAAATGAATTAAGTCTTTCCTATTTTTGTTTTTGTTGGGTTGTCTTTGTTTTTTTTCTTCTTGGACTCGTCCTTTGAGCTATTTGGTTCCGTTTAGTTCCTTTGCCTCTTCGTTAATAATATCTTTGCTCTTCAAGAAAAACCGGTTCTTGAGATATGTAAGTTTTTTTTAAATGAAGGTTGAAATGAGTTTTAATTGAAAATATTTTTCTTTTATAAAATGAGTATGTAAGATTGTTCGTTCAAAATAGGACAAATGAAACAAAAATGTACTCAACTTATGGTCTATTTTCAATCAAGGTACTCTACTTTTTTTCTTGCACAAAAAGGTACTCAACTTCTTTTTTTGTAAGTTTTTTTTCACCTCCCGTCAAAAAACTAACGGCCATTTTGTTATTTCCCTAAATGATTTTTTTTATAAAATTTAAGGGTTTTTTTTACATTTATTCAGAAGCTATTTAATACAGAATTATCAGTAGTAATTATCAACATCCTGAAAGATACCCTAATTAAACTCTAACCTTATAAACGATTACGATGAAACAAATTTAAATCCTTGATTAATAACATTTTCTTCTAAAGAGATTTCACAATATTTTTATCTCATTATCTGGAATTATGCAGTTGATTTCTTTCTTTAGACATACAATTGAGAAAAGTTACTAACGGCACGGGAAGAAATCATTTAATCTGAACAAATATTCAAAGGCATATATGTTAGGAGCCGTTTGGTTTCCTACTTTGGCTTGGGTTTTCAAATGACAAGACATTAAATCATTGTTTCGTTATAATCATGGGTTTAGAAATTAGGGATCAACCCCACTTATCTCCACTATTTGAAATGTAGGGTACATATGTAGGTTTTGTACTATTAATGGGTCTCACCTTCTAACTTCCTTATATTTTATTTTTTAATTATAAAAAAGTTATTAATTGTATTTTAAATGTATATTTAAATATATTTTTCCTTTTTATAATATATTTTCTCTTTCTTACATCAAATCTAAATCCAAATTCAAATCGTAATTCAAATCCAAATCCTAATCCAAATCCAAATCCCAATCCTAATCCTAAACCCGTCTACAAACCAAATGAGCCCTTACTTAATAAAACAAACATATTAAGGGCCCGTTTAGTTGAGGGGTTTTCAGAGGGTTTGACTCAAAGATAGTTTAAAATCTTTGTTTGGTATCTAATATGGGTTTTATAATTGGGGTTCATACCCTCAAAACCTACCATACTCAAATCCCCTTAGAGTGAGGGGAACGGTGGTGTGGTTGCTTGGCGCCATTGAACGGTGCGATTTTTGACAACGACACACCGTTCCGCCTCGCTTCGTTCCAACCAGCCCATGCGGTTCATACTTTATTTTTAAAATAAAGTAGCCGTTATAGCCGTTGGGAGGAGCGGGTTTTTGAAAATTATACCCCAAAAAATCCCATTTTTACCCCTTAAAAATCCTATAAATACCTTATTATTTCATACTTCACACACACTTCCAAAATATTTTATAACATACACTTTTCTACTTCTCTTATTTTTTTTTCTCTCCAAAAAAATGAATCTGAATCAATGGGTTACGGGTATGCTAAACGACCCAACCAACCAAATTCCAGGCTTGTCTTCGAATCCGACCAACAATCTGGGCTCCTCCTCTCAACCTCCATACAACCAAATGCCTTACTATCCTAATTTCCAAACCCCATTTGCTAATCCCGATGAACTTTTACTATTCAATCAATAGAAAATGCAACAACAAATGCAATTTAACCAATTTTCTCAACAACAACAACCAAACCAAGGAATCTCTTCCCAACCACAATCCGACCAACAATCCTACCACCTTGTTGACGAAACCAAAGACGAAAATGAAGCCAAGCCGATCCCGACCCCGACGTCGAAAAAAACACGTGGCACTCGTTTGAAGTCGAAGTAAAAAAAACAAAGAAAAAGAAACACAAGTCGAAGCGAAACGAGCTCGAAATGTGTGGAGCCAAGCCGAGGAGTTGATTTTGGCGAAAAGTTTTATTCAAATTTCCGAGGATCCAAAAACCGGTGTGATAAAAAAATGAAACATTTTGGTATAAAATTCTCGATGTGTACAATGCCGAAGCCACGAAATGCGGCTACATTGAGCGTATCAAAAACATGTTGACGGGAAAGTGGACTCCAATGAATGCACATGTTCAAAGGTTTAATCAATTGGTTTCAGAAATGCTTGTTCATAGTGGGGAGAACGATGACGATTAGATGATTTAAAACCCACACAAATGTGGATTTTAAGCACAATAGCACTTGACTTTTTTTAAAAGACAAGCACAAGTAGAAAAACCCCGAATCGACATTGGCAAGAAGAATTCGTCTTCGGGTTACCGGCGAGGAACCGAATCATTTTGCAGAATATGTGTTGCCTCGGCCACCCGGGTTACAACGAATTTCAAAAAGTCAACGTTGCATCGGCCACCCGGGCCACCCGATGATGTTTCAGAATCAGAAAGAACCATAACGAGTTATACTCGCAAAGCAAAAAGGAGTGATCGAGCGAGAGTAAACTAGAGAATGAGGTTATAACCATTCTCAAAGATTACGAAGAACATGAAAGTGCTAACATCGACACACGCGGATGGATCCGTCGACCAAGCACACTCATCTCTCTCTCTCCTAATAGGAAGGAATATCGACGCAAACTCCCCGCACCAACACCAAACTAGTCGACGCGGATCGCTAACTTTATGTTTTTTTTTATTTTAGTGTTTTTTATTTTAATGGACATTTTGATTCGTTTTTTTTAATATGTCTATGTAATGTATTTTTTATTTAATGTAATGTTTTTATTTTAATGAATTAAATTTTAGTTATTAAAATAAAAATTGCTCAACGGCACTAGAAATTGTGGTGCCAACAGATGTAGCTCCCCCAAAATGGGTCGCAGCGGAAATATGTCCGAGAGCGTTACTTCATAATACCATTGCACAAGATATGAGAGAACGACCTTTAAATGAGTCATTTGAAAAGTAATCTCGTTTATTTTCTTGAAATTGAACTTGATATAACATTTGTCCCAAAGTTTGTGATATGTTTAAAAACACATATCCATTTTAAATCAAAATAGGCCCTAAATAGACAAAATTGTGCATTAATACTTGAATACCTTGTTTTGTCTTTATGATTTAGTTGAGGGATCTTGCAAAAATCTCAAAGGTTAAAACCTGGCAAACACAACACGGGAAACGGAAGAGCACACAAAGGCAGAAGTTTTTCTACACAAAAATTCAGCAGTGGTCAACCCTCAGTCAACCCTTGGTCAAAATCACAACAAGACAAAAATCCTAAAGTTGCCAAACAGTCCTTCATAAGTTTCTAAATTACAAAAATGGTCCCTAAAATAAACGGGCTTAAACCCCTTTTATATAACCTAAATCCTTAAGTTTTTAACTAAGCCCAACACCATCCCGTGGCCTAATTTCCTTATATAAACCCGAAGTCAAAGGTCCATACAAAGCCAGTCAAACACTCACCCCTTTCAGTTAAAAATGGCGCCAAGACATTGGTTACTATTCAACTATCGTCAACAATTAACCACTGGATAAAAACAAGGGGCAACTGGTAATTGGCCATGTGGATCAACAATTCAAGGGATAAAGTTCATCTTGGCAGGGTTAAAACGTCACACAAGTATCTCATTGGCCAATACCCAAGAGGAATGCCACGGTGGACATAAAAGAAACACAAGGAAATGATTGGATTTGTACTATTTCACTCACAAAACAAGCACACAAGTGTCACATCACGGATTGCCACGTTGGCAATCCGTGTGCTCACACTTGTGATCCAACGGTGAAAATAGAGCATCCAATGATTGGATTTGATCAAAGGGCCAAGAAAGCTGGGAGCGTGTAACAAACCTGCATCTGGAAGCTTCATCAACTGGCTATATAAAGCCCTTCATACTCACACACACAGGAGAGAGTTTTTTAGCTTTTAGATTTTTTAGATAAAATTGTAACTTTAGCTTTATCAATTTGTAGCTTATTTTCCCTTTTCAAATTAATGTAATCAGTTTAAATATTATGTAATCCGTTTTCTAGTTTAATAAAATCAAGTTCTCTTTAATAAATTTTGTCATAAGCTCTTAAAAAGCTCAAGTGTTTGTGTATTGTTTGATAAGCTCATCACAAGCTCTCACAAGTCTCTAAGCTTGTGATTGAGCTCAATTGTTCCTTTAATCTACTTAAACCTTAAAATAAGCTTAAATACCCTTGCTGTTTGAATTATGGACTTAAGGAAGGGAAGCTTAAAATGGAAGAGCTTCCAAGGACTTATACTGGCTTATCATTGATAAGCCAGAGCTTGTAGAGAAGCTCCACGAGCTTATTCAACCTTTGTTAAGCTAAGGTTTCTTGTAAGTTTTCCTTTTCTTTATTGTCTTTACTATCTAGCTTATGTTTTAGATCAGCTTAATTTGTGCTTATTGATGTGCTTATTTGTTGTTCTTATAGCTTAATCTAGCTTAATATTAGATATAAACTATCTGTTTTAGCTTTTATAAGTTAGATCATAGTTATTCATAGTTTATTAAATTTAGTCATTAAGACTTGAAAATCATAAAAATTAAGTAGCATACTAGTTTAATCTTAGCTTAGATCTGATATTGTTGTTAATTGGTTAATGTTAGATGATAATGAAGTTGTTTTTAGCCTGCAATTGATTGTTGAATCATTAGATTAGGAATTTGTGGACTTAATTTTTGATCAAGCTAGCTTTAAGGGGTGTTTGGATCTGTCAAGTTTGACCTCTCATAGTCAACTAGACTTGTTCATACAACTTGAGTCAGTTTTGATTTAGCATAAAAATAGCTTAGGTATAGATTTCAAAGATTAGATTTTAGATTTTAAAAAGTTAAGGCTTATTTTGTTTGATCCTGCACCAGGGGAGTTTTCTTTCTTTTAGCTTCTAGGGATTTTTGAACCAAGCTCTCTTGAGTTTGGTTTTTGCCTGTTAAGTGTTCATACACACTCATTGAGAGTGTCTAGTGCAGGAATGACCCTTAAGGTCTCCTGCATATTGGTTTTTGCCTATTGCCAAGTGCATCAGTAGGTTACACTGCAGTCTTAAACTGCAGTGCTTTTTTATCAAATTTTAGCTAGCTTAATTAGCATTTAGCTTCTAAAATTCAGTAAACTTTTAGATTACATATAGGATTAGATAGATTAAAACTTGTTTTTAGATTTCTAGCTTATTTACTAGGGTACATTTGCTTTTAAAGTTCATCAAAAATCTTAAAAAACTAAAAACAGTAGCTGTTAGAACTTAGTTTTTAAATTTAGATTTTTAGCTTATAGGATTTGATTTTATGCAATAGATTTATAGCTTATATGTGGTTTGTCTAGTTTTCAAAAGCTCAGCTTTTGAAATAGCTTATTGTGCTTTTTAGTTTATTAGTTTTTAAGCTCTTAGAGTTATTTTCTGAGTTTGTCATTTAGATTAGTAAATTTAGTTAGCTTAATGTGTTATTAGGTTAATTAGCTTTTAAAAATTAGCTTCTTCATGTTATAAGCTTTCTAGGACAGTTTTTGGTTTTTAATTTGGTGCTTATTTAAGTCCTTTGTGCTTATTTTAGTGAATGCAAGCTCTCAAAAACCATGTTTATGTAAACAGCAGCTTTCCAAGCTGTTGGAGAGCTTAATATTTAGTTTTAGCTTATATTGTTTTTTTGTTAAAGTTGCTTAAAAAAGTTATTTCTACAACTTTGTTCTTTGGATTTTTTTTCAAGAATAAAAAAATGCAAAAAGAAAGGGTGTAAGAGGGACTTGAACCCGTGACTTCTCCCACACAAACCCCATGCCTTGCCAAGTTGCTACAATAGCTCATCCATTCACCTATGTTCCTATTTAATACTTGTTCACTCTTTGGGCCGTAACCCCATAAATAAGCCGTAGCCTTTTAGCTTATTTACCCAGCTTATTAGATAAGCTGGAGGTTTGATCTTATTTTTCCTTGGTTCCTGCTAGCTTTTAGAACTTTCCCTGAATTTTTGGTAATTTTCCTTTAATTAGATTATTTTCTAGAATTTTTCTTAAGTTTAAATTTTCAAAAATTATTACAAAATAGAAAAATAATTTTTAAAATTACAAAAAATAGTTTTTAGTATTAGATTAATTACTTTTAGTTTTACATCAAGAAAAATCATTTTTACTCTTTTTAGATTTTAATTTTCATTTTTAAGCTTTAAATTTTAATTTTAAAAATAGGATTTTATTATTAAAAGTAGTTAAAAATAGTTTTCTGAATTTTTATATTATTTTAGATTTTTCTAAGTTTAAAAATCATTTTTTAGAATTTTTAGGATTCAATTTCCTATTTTCTAGGATTTAAATAGAATAAATTAGTTTTTAATTCATAATAAATTCTAAAATAATCAAAAAAATAATTTTCTTTTTCTTAAAATTTTCTTTTGTCTTATTTTAGGTTTAGAAATTTTATTTGCATTTTTAGGAGTTAATCTTGCCTTAGTTGATTATTCGTCGCGTTTAATTTGTTCCCGTTAATTTTTTGTGTGTGCTTAATTGCTTTAGTTTCCGTATTTTAATTGTTGCTTTTAATTAGTAGTTATAGATAATCAAATCAATATTTTTTTTATTCAAATCATTGTCCAAACAAGAACGTGGTTTTAATTTCACGAATCGTTAGGGAAACGACCCGGGAATCATACTTCTCGGTTAATATACGTATTATATTATATTATATATATTTTGAAGAATTTCCTTTTTACCTTTGTTCTCAAGGGTACTTTGGTAATTTTCCATCGTATTATATATTTTATATTTTACGTGTATAAAATTGCTATATCAATTTTTGGCGCCGTTGCCGGGGATTTGTGATTAAGATTCTCTCGTTTGAAGTTTGTTGATCGTGATTTGAAGACCCTTTCATTTTTGAAAGTTTTGTTTTGTTAAAAAATAAAAAAGTAAAAAGTAAAAAGTATTTTTCCTTTCTTTTAGTATAATTATCATATAAAAAATCGAAAATATAAAAAATTGTCCATAATAAAAAATAAAATAAACAACGTTGGTAAAAGAACACCAACAAATAATACCTTCAATTGAGGTATTATCTATTAGTAAGTTCTCAACTCGAATCAAAGATTTAAAAACTTACCATTTGTGTCATTTATGAAATACGGCTCACCTTAAAAAGTAAAATTTTTAAGAGCTACCGTGAAGTAAATTTGATTATTTGGTTTAAGTTTTCTTCTCGTTATCCGTTAGAATAGTTTGTTTAAAAAATAATAAAATAATAAAAAAAATAAAAAATAAAAAAATAAAAAAAATTAGTTTAAATTTTATTTTTCTACTTTGTGCATGCGCACTCGTTCTCAAACTCGCAACCGTAACCGTCAACAACAAGCCCAACCGGCTGTTGTTCAACCATTTCATTTAGAAGAACCTTTTGTTAATCCTCCCCTAGTTCCAATGGCTGATAACCGGACGATGACACAATTGCTCCAATCACCCACCGAGGGGTACGAGGATGCAATCGTAATTCCCGAAATCAATGCTAATTTTGAGTTAAAGCATGGTTTGATCAATCTTGTTCAAAACAAACAGTTTTTCGGACATGATAAAGAGGATCCACATGCTCACATCCGTTATTTTAATAAGATTACTTCAACAATGAGATTCCCGGATATCCCGAGCACGTCAATTAAGCTTATGCTTTTTCCGTTTTCTCTTAATGGTTCAGCCCGGATTTGGCTAGAGAAAGAACCTCTTCATTTAATTTTGACATGGGATGATCTTGTTTCAAAATTCATTAATTAATTCTTTCCTCCTTCAAAAATGACAAATCTTCAGAATGAAATCACAAGATTTCAACAAAGATTTGACGAATTGTTTTACGAGGTTTGGGATCGATTTAATGACCTTCTTCGATCAATTAGATACGTTTTACAATGCTTTGAATGCTAATAATCAAGATTCGTTTAATTCTGTTGCGGGTGGAAACTTTTTAGATAAGATGCCTCGTGAATGCTTGAGAATTATCGAGAGTAAATCCAAGGTTTGTAATTCATGAAACAAGGCAGTCGTTGCCAAAGTGAGTTCGAATTCATCTACTCCCGGAATTTCACCAGATGTTGCTGCTCTTACAACCGAAGTTTCTGAACTTAAGAATATGATGAAGACTATGCTTATCGACAAACAAAAAGCCCAAGCTCCTGCATCCGTAAAAGCGGTCGAGCAGAGTTGTGTAACTTGTGGAGGTGCTCATTCTTATAGAAATTGTCCAGCCACCAATGGCAACGTTTATCGAGACAATATTCAAGAGTACGTTTCACAAGCTGCTGCAGCCAATTTTAATCAAGGAAATACCAATGCTAGACCTCCGATGGTTGCAAAAACCAAATCCGACCTCCTGGTTTTCCTCCGATTCAAAACAATCAAAACCGTTTCAATCAGAATCAAGGAAATAATTTCAACCAAAATCGAGGAACCAATTTCAATCAAAACCGTGGAAATAACTTTTATCAAGGACAAGTGTATCAACCTCCGACTAGTCAACCACCAGTTTACCAAGCTCAACCTTATCAAGCTCCTGCTCAGCAAATGCAAGGTGTTTCAAAGACCGATTTTGAGAATTATGTCAAGGCTAATGATGCTGTATTGAGAAATATGCAAAATCAGGGCCAAGGTTTACAAAACCAGATGACAAATTTAACGGAAATGCTTTCTAAGTTCGTAAATTCCAATACCGCTTCGTCTTCGAATTCAGGTTCTCTTCCAAGTAACACGGTTACTAACCCGAAGGAAGACTTGAAGGGTATTACTACCAGAAGTGGTATTGCTTATCAAGGACCTACGATTCCTACTTCTTCTCCTAAAGTAGTAGAACGTAGAACCGAGGTGACAAAGGATACGATTTTTCCTACTAATAACGGAATTACCGAAGACGTCCAACCTCCGGTTGTTCTAGTTGAAAACCAAAATCCAATTTCTGAGCCATATGTTGCTCCAGTTAGTGCACCGATGCCTAACCCAAAACCATCAATTCCTTATCCATCAAGGCGAAATGATGAGAGGCACCGTGAGAATGCTAATGAACAAAAAGAGAAATTCTACGAAATCTTCAAAGATATGAGTTTCTAAAGCCTTAATTGGAAATAAAGAAAAGCTTAGTGAGATGGCTAGGACCCCTTTGAACGAACATTGCTCGGCGGTCATACTTAACAAGTTACCCAAAAAACTTGGTGACCCCGGCAGATTCCTTATTCCATGTAAATTTCCCGGAATGGATGAGTGCTTAGCCTTGGCCGATCTTGGCGCAAGCATAAATCTCATGCCATTTTCCGTGTGGAAAAAGCTTAACCTTCCAAACCTGACTCCAACGTGCATGACACTAGAACTAGCGGACCGTTCGATCTCACGACCAATCGGTATTGCTAAAGATGTCAACGTTAAAGTTGGTGTATTCCAGTTTCTAGCCGACTTCGTGGTCGTAGATTTTGAACCAGACCCTCGAGTACCTTTAATTCTCGGGAGGTGTTTTCTTAAGACCAGTCGTGCTTTGATAGACGTGTACGAAGGTGAATTAACCCTTCGAGTAGGAAATGAGGCCATTACTTATAATCTTGATCAGACTTCGAGATACTCGGTTAATTATAATGATATGACGGCGAATCGAATCGACGTTGTTGAATTAGCTTGTGAAGAGTATTCTCAGGAAGTTCTAGGATTTTCAGACGTGATCGCCAGTGGCAATCCCACTCCCGGATATGACCTAATAGTTTCAAATTCTTCTTCGACTCTCACTCCTTTCGGGGATAGTGATTTTCTACTTCTAGAAGAAGCTGATGCTTTTCTTACTCTAGCCGACGATCTAACTTCACCGGAAGTTGATGAATCCTATTATGACCTAGAAGGGGACATTCTTATTCTTGAAGCACTCCTTAATAGTGATCCTTCACCACCTTCGGACCAAGGAAATTATTTGCCAGAAATCAAAAAGGAACTTAAAATTTGTGAAGCCAAAACTGCCAAAACTTCAATTGATAAACCTCCTGAGGTTGACCCTTAAGGACCACCTTACCGCTCATCTCGGAAATATGCATTTTGGAAGCAACAACACGTTGCCAGTCATAATTGCCACAAGATTTGAGTTATCGATGAAAAGACCGCTCTCATAAAGGTTCTAAAGTCCCGAAAGCAAGCAATTATTTGGAAATTTTCTGATATTAAGGGTATTCACCGGGAATTTTGTTCTCATAAAATTCTAATGGAAGAGGACTACGAACCAGCAGTCCAACATCAAAGAAGGGTTAATCCAAAGATCCATGATGTCATTAAGAAAGAAGTTGAAAAACTTCTTGACGCTGGATTGATCTACCTAATCTCGATAGTCTCCTTGGGATGGCCGTGCACTGTGTTGCCAAAGAAAGAGGAGAATGACCGGAGTGATCAATGATGAAAAATAGTTCAGTACACTGACTTATAACAGGATGGAGAGTTTGTATTGATTATCGTAAGTTGAACGAAGCTACCCGGAAAGACCACTTCCCTTTGCTGTTTATGGATCAAATGCTTGAGAGACTCGCAGGAAATAAATACTATTGTTTCCTCGATGGTTTCTCAGGTTATTTTCAAATATCAATCAATCTGAAAGATCAAGAAAAAACCACATTCACCTGCCCATACGGAATGTTTGCTTATCGCCGCATGCCTTTTGGCTTATGCAATGCACCAGGCACGTTCTAAAGGTGTATGATGGCCATCTTCCATGATATGATTGAAAAGACAATGGAAGTTTTCATGGATGACTTTTTAGTTTTCAGATATTCTTTCTCTACATGCCTTTCCAATTTAGAAAAGATGCTTAAACGGTGTGAAGACACTAATTTGGCTCTAAATTGGGAAAAAATCCATTTTATGGTGAAAGAAGGCATCGTACTTGGACATAAAATTTCAAAGAAAGGAATAGAAGTCGACAAAGTCAAAATAGACGTCATTGCTAAATTACCCCACCCAACTACCGTCAAGGGTATTAGGAATTTTCTCGGACATGCAGGTTTTTACCGTAGATTCATCAAGGACTTTTCAAAGATTTCTCGACCCATGACACATCTCCTTGAGAAAAACACTCCTTTTATTTTCTCAGAGGAATGCATTCAAAGCCTTTTCAGACCTTAAAGAAGAAAATTACGAGCTCCAATTCTGATTGCCCCCGACTGAGACCAGCCCTTTAAGCTTATGTGCGATGAAGCGACTCTGCCAAAGGTGCAGTCTGGGGCCAACGGAATTGAGAAAAACTTTAGGCCTTACATTATGCAAGCAAAACGATGACCGAGGCAGAATCAAACTACACCACAACAGAAAAAGAAATGTTGGCTGTGGTGTATGCTTTCGATAAATTTTCCCGGTCTACCTCCTGCATGAAATAAAAGCATAGTGTTTATACGGACCATTCGCCCCTTAAGATACATATATGCTAAGAAAGATGCCAAATGCAGATTGCTAAGATGGGTTCTACTCCTTCAAGGTTTGATTTTAAGTGGTTGGGACATGAAAAGGGAAGCTGAGAATATCGCTTAAGTCGATCATTTTTCCCGATTAGAAAACCCGTATGAAAATGTTTTCGATCCAAAGGAAATAAACGAAAATTTTCCTCTCAAAACACTTAATATGGTGACTTCTCGTGGTGACCCAAGTACCCCGTGGTTTGCCGATTATGCAAATTACCACACGGGGAATTTCATTGTCAAAGGAATGTCAACTCAACAGAAAAACAAATTTTTCAAAGATGTCAAACACTATTTTTGGGATGACCCTTTTCTATTCAAAACCTGTGCGGATCAAGTGATCCGGCGATGTGTTTCAAGCCATGAAGCTATCGACATCCTCACAGCTTGCCATAGTGGACCCACCGGGGGACATTACGGTGCCAACTACACCGCCAAAAAGGTTTTTGACTCTGGTTTCTATTGGCCCACAATCTACAAAGATGCCCATAAGTTAGTCAAAAACTGTGACTCATGCTATCGTCAGGGAAAAATTTCACAACGTGATGAGATGCCATAAAATTCCATCCAAGTGTGTGAAATCTTTGATGTATGGGGCATAGACTTTATGGGACCATTTCCGTCATCTAGAGGAAATAAGTACATACTTGTAGCAGTCGATTATTTATCCAAATGGGTTGAAGCCAAGGCGCTCCCCACAAATGATGCTAGGGTTGTAGTTAAGTTTTTGAAATCTCTTTTTACCCGATTTGGTACACCGAGAGCTATTATAAGCGATCGTGGGACCCATTTCTGTAATGACAAATTTGCTAAAGTAATGTCTAATTATGGGGTCACTCATCGTTTTTCTACTGCTTACCACCCTCAAACGAGCGGTCAAGTCGAGGTGTCAAATCGTGGGTTAAAACGTATTTTAGAAAGAACTGTAGGAGAAAATCGTGCCTCATGGTCGGATAGGCTTGATGATGCTCTATGGGCATTTTGTACCGCTTATAAGACACCAATTGGTTGCACCCCTTACAAGCTCGTGTATGGAAAGCCTTGTCATCTACCTATCGAATTAGAGCATAGTATTGGGCATTAAAACATGCTAATTTCGATCTTAAAACCGTGGGCGATCACCGTAAGCTGCAACTTAATGAACTCAATGAGCTTCGTGATCAAGCATACGAGAATTCTTTGATTTATAAGGAGAGGACAAAGAAGCTTCACGACTTAAAGATCAAAAACCGCATTTTCAATGTTGGTGATCAAGTCTTGCTTTTCAATTCTCATCTAAAGATATTCTTGGGAAAGCTTAAAACCCGATGGTCTGGCCCTTTCACAATAACTAAAGTTTTTCCATATGGCACTACAAAATTATCTCACTTTGACGAAACAAACTTCAAAGTGAATTGCCACCGACTTAAGCACTACTTCGGAGGGGACACACCAACCATGGTTGTCCTAGATCTCCAAACTTTCCCTAAGGATGAATGAATTCAGGGATCGAGTCAAGCTATGTGACTCGGTTATAAAAAACAAAGCGCTTCGTGGGAGGCACCCCATGCTTATCCATTTTCTATTTTTCTTTCTATTTTTCTAATGTGTTGTGAGGAGGCTTGTACTCTTCCATTCTTAGTGTTTGTTGTTTGTACTTGCGATTATTTACAGGATTGAACCTAAATTTTCTCAAGACTCTCGTGTTCGATGTTTTGTCCTGGTCCACTCGAGCTTCCTAGCCTTTGCTTGCCATTAGTTTGGGGAAATCCGATATCCTAAAGATTTTTATCGACTAACATTTATCCTATAGCACACTTAATAAACGGCTTAAGATATTTGTGATACTTTCTTCATGCTAGGGTTATGTATTCGACCTTTTTGAGTTCTTGTATGGGGTTTTTAAGTCTTAGGCTAGGAAACATTGAGGACAATGTTTGATTTTAGTATGGGGTAGTATATCTTCGATATGATCTTACCTACTTTTACCCATTGTTCTCACGTACCCCGTTTTCCCACCAAATTTTCAAAAATATGAAAATTTTAAAATTTTCAAAAATAAAATAAGTGTTTTTGTCACAATTTTGACTTTCTTGCTGGGTAGAATAAGAGTAAATTTTGACCCGATCGAGCGTGTTGAGCTCTAGCTTGTTCCTTAACCTTTAAAGCTGAGCGTTCGCTAATATGCGAAGAACAAAAAATGATAGAGTTAAGTATGAGTAGGATGCTAAACAAGGATTATTTGGAAATCTTAAGAGCTCATGTATGTAACTTGTTGCTTTTTCTCCTATAAGCTCTTAACCAGATTGATATACGTGCTATTTTTGGAGATTAAACTTAAATCAACAATTTTTATATATAGCAAAAATTTTAGTCTTAGTTCAAATTTATACTTGAATTTTTCAAAAAGAAGTTTTCTTTAAATAAATAAAAAAAAAACAAAAATAAAAAAAAAATTTGATGATAAAATAAAAAAAAAGTATATAATAATAAAAGCTGTGGGCTGATAAAAGTTTACTACCTCTTGTCGGCTCATAACCGATGTGGTAGTCTTCTAAAGAAAGCCCATAGTAAAAATAAATACCTCTTGTCGGCTCATAACCGATGTTGCAGCCTTCTAAAAGGTCGAGGGTTACAATTGCATAAATGTCTAAATAGTTAAATTAATTTAATAAATTGACTTCTTTTTGTTAAATTCAAATATGCTTTTGCACTTTGACTATTCTATTTCATAAGCTATGAATATCCGGGAAACCTAAGAGTTTTTGAAACCTATGGTCCGTGAGTCTCGATACTAGTCTCTGTGAGGTGTCAAAAGCCTGGTCACTTAGTCGTAAGGTTGGGATGTGCCGATACGAAAGTCGCTACATGGGATGATCTCACCTTCAAACTCATTATTCTAAGGTGGAACGTAAAGCATAGTATATTGCAAAATGTTGATCCATGGTTGAAATTCAAGATAGTACACTCACTTAAAATATAATGAATGTCGGGAGTAAAAAGTTCACAAGTTGCAAATATGAGTAGTGTTAGCATCTTTACTGATATTTAGCTGTGATTTTATTTTAAGCTTGGTTTGGATAAGTGAAAAGTCAGGGACGATGAATTTATCCTTTTTGGGGCATTCTCGGATCGAAATGCATCTTGTTCCATGATCCCTAATAGTTATGGAAATAATGAAAGTCAAAATAATCTCAGTAATATTATTTAGAAAAAAATGGAAAAGTTTTAGAAAAATAGGAATAAGGGGTGTTTTATAACTTGTGATTTCTTAACTGTCTCCATAAAAGTCTTTGCTACTTTTCAAAGGCTTAGTTAGGAAAGTTTTGAGGTATTTGGTTATAAGGCATATAACATTGCGTGAGGACACGCAATCGCTTAGTTTGGAGAATTTTGATATGTGTGAAAACACATATCCGTTTTATATCAAAATAGGCCCTAAAAAGACAAAATTTTGCTTTAAATGCTTGAATACTGCTTGTTTTGTCTTTATGATTGTGTAGGTGTAGATATTGCAAAAATCTCAAGAAAATGGTTAAAACCGGGCAAACACGAACACGGGAATGGAAGAGCACACAAAGAGCCGAGAGAATGCTATCTAAAATCAACAATGGTCAACTCAAGTCAATCTTCAGTCAAACATGGTTAACATTAAATGACAAAAATCCAAAAATTACCAAACCAGTTCCTCATAGTTCACCAAAATTCATAAAAAGCCCTTAAAGCCTTAACGGTGTTAACTTCTATTAATAGAAGTTAACACTCGTTAACTTTTTATATAACAAATCCAACACCAAAGTCCAAGCCCAATTCCAAAAACCCGGCCCAAGTCCTTTTATAAGTCAAAGGTTAAACCCGGGTAAAAAAGGAAAAGTCAAACAAATCCTTTTATAAAAGGAATTTACGCGCGAAAAACAGTTTTTACTGTTCACTTTCTTCTTCGCGTTTAACCTGCGTGAAAACAAGGGGCAAATCACAATTGACCATGTAGCAAGCTATTTCAAGGGTCCAAGTATACATGGCAGGGTTTATACGTCATCCAAGGCTCTCATTGGCTTAAACCCACACGAGCAAAGACACGTGGATTAAGAGAAAGCACACTAAGATGCAAGATTTTACACCAATTGTACTCACAAAAGAAGCACAAGTACTCTGACACACGGATTGCCACGTTGGCAATCCGTGTGCCCTTCAATCTAATCCAACGGCTCTAAATGATGATCCAATGATTGGAGGGAATGAAAGGACAAGATGATTGGGAGCGTGTAACTGAATTTGGAACTAGAAGCTTCAGAAGGATGCTATAAATACAAGTCATTCCTCACACACATGAGATATCTTTTCCTGTATTTTTTTAGTAAAATTAGTTTACTTAGTTTTTTAGTTAAATTGTAATTTTTCTTTTAAATCTCTTGTAATATGTTTTTCTTAAGCATTGTAATCAATTTCAAGTATTAATAAAATCGAATTTAAGTTTACACAATCTGCTTTTACCTTAAAGCTTTTATAGATCTCAAAAGTTGTTGCTACTGTTTGATAAGCTCTCAATAAGCTCTTACAAGTCTCTAAGCTTGTAATTGAGCTCAATTAGTCACTTAATCTACTAAAACTATAAAATCAATTGTAATACCTTTGCTTATTGGATTTGGAGCTTTTGGATGATGAACTAGAAAATGAAGAGTTCATTGGACTATACTGACTTATTAACAATAAGCCAGAGCTTGTAGACATAAGCTCTTGTTAAGATCTTACCTCTGTTTAGCTGAGGTTTCAGGTTTCATTCCCTTTTTCTTTTTCTATTCTCTTTAGTTATTAGCTTAATATTGTCCTTGTTTATTAATTGCTTAGTTTGCTTATTTAGTTGCTTATTAGCTGTTTTAATTAGTTTATAAATGCTTATTATAATAGATAATTGTTTCTCAAGCTTAGTCATTAGGTTAGTATTATAGTTTCATAATTTGTCTTAAAAACCACTAAAAAACCAAAAATACGTAGTTTAGCTTTTAGCTTATTAGTCTGGCTATTTGTCTATTTGAATTTGCTCATTAGGTTGGTCATAAGCTGCTTATAATCTGGTAATTAAGTTTTGAAATGTTTTGATAAATTATTTTGTACTTATAATCATTTTAAGGTGCATTTTGTTCCATTATGCACCAGGGGAGATTTTCTCTTTTAAGCTAGTTAGAAAAATTTAATCCAAGCTTTTTTGAGCTTGGATTTTTATTGCTAAGTGTTTATTCACACTCAATTGGAGTGTCTATTACAGGCTTGACCCTTACGGTCAACTGCAAATAAGTTTTACCCATTTACCAAGTGCATCAGATTTGGCAAACTGCAGTTCTTATTAATCAACTTTAAGATTAGTTTTAGTAGGATTTAAACTTTAAAATTTAGTAGGAATGGGGTTAACATAATAGTAATCTAGGTTTTAAACTTTCTTTTCAATTTCTAGATTAAATTTGCTCTTAAATTTCATTAAAATTCTAAAAACCAAAAACAGTAGTAAGTAGTTCTTAGCTTCTAATTTTAAACTTTTAGCTTATTGTATCTGTTTTTATTATTTAGATTCATAGCTTAATAGTAAGTAGATAAGTTTTCATAAGCTTAGCTTCTGAACTAGCTTATTATGCAATTTAGCTTAATTAGATTTTGAGCTTTAAGAGTTATCTCATGAGATTAGTATTTACATCATAAGATTCAGTTAGCTTTTGGTATAATTAGGTTAATTAGCTTATTAGACTTAGCTTCTAGACATTATAGGCTTTCTAAATTAGCTGCTGGTTTTAAAAATAGTGCTTATTTGAGAGCTATGTGCTTATTTTAATAAAATTCAGTTTTTAAGCTTTCAAAAGCCTACTTCCTGTAACAGCCTATTTCACAAGCTCTTTTTAATAAGCTCTTGTTGCTTTAAGCTCTTTTGAAAAGCATTTTCTAGTAGAGTTTAAGCCAAGTTTTTAGGAAAACCAAGTTTCACTTCATAGGGTGCTTATTTGCTAGCTTATTTCTAAGCTCAAAATGCCTTAAGGGACTGTTTGGTTCATAGTTTAGCCTTAAGTGCTTATTTCTTAATTTTAGCTTATAACTTCTTGTTTTTGCTTATTTTTAGTTTAAATTTGCTTATTAGGATTAGTTATAAGTAGTTTATAGCTTATCTTTGTCTGTTTTTAGCTTATACATGTTTTTAGCTTAATTAGCTTAAAAAACCTTTTTAGAGTAATTTGCCACCTTTTTAGCTTATATCTGTGCTTATTTTTAGTCATCATAAAAAGTGTCTTCACAAAAGTTACTTATTTTGAGCTTATTTTCAACTTTGCTTTTATAAGTTTTTCAAAAAAAATTAAAAAAGGGGAAAGTGGAAGTCGGGGGTGAGCAAGACTCGAACCCCCGACCTCAACACTCTCAACCCTTTATAACACCACACACACTACCACTGCGCCCTTGGGTCTTTTTCGTTATACACTTGCAACATTTATTCTTTATACACTTTTAGTCCTTATAAGCTTAATAAGCTGTTTCAGCTTATTTCGTGGCTTATTTGATAAGCTGTGTTTATAAGCTTATTTTTCCTAGGTTTCAATTAGTATAAGCTATTTTCTGTAATTTTTCTAGAATTTTTATAGTTCGTTTAGTATTTTTAAACATTTATTTTCATTAAAAACTTTAAAAAATCATAAAAAATAGAAAAATAATCAAAAAATATAAATCTTTTTTAGAAAATTTTCTTTTATCATAAATTTATTAGGAAAATTAGTTTTGCTTTCGTAGTTCTAATTTGCAAAATTTCGTTTTTTAAAGAACGGGATTCGTACCCGTTCTCGTTTTTCGTGTTTTAACGCTCATTTCAACTCCGTTTTTGTTCTAGTTTTCTTTAAACTTACTTTTTAATCAAATAGAGTCCATTTATAAAGTAAAATTTTAAGTTAGGTTTATTTTTAGAAATTTAGGGTTTTTGACCTCCTTTTAGGGGTCCCGTTTTGCGTTTTTAGCTAAAATTTGGTTTTCCGTTATTTGTCCTCGTGCTTAATTGTTATAATTTGTTTATTTTAATTTTTAAAAGTAGATAATCAAATCAATCTTTGTTTCCAATTCAAATCATTGTCCGAACATCAAACGTGGTTTCAATTTCACAAGTCGTTGGGGGATAACGACCCGGGAATCATACTTCCCGGTTTATATACGTATTATATTATATATATTTGTGAAGATTTTCCTTTTCACCTTTGTCCTCAAGGGTAAATTGGTAATTTTCCATCATATATTATATTTTATAATTACGTATATATAGATTCTAACGAATCAATTTTTGGCGCCGCTGCCGGGGATTTGTGATTAAGATTCTCTCGTTTGAAGTTTGTTGATCGTGATTTGAAGACCCTTTCATTTTTGAAAGTTTTGTTTTTGTTAAAAAAAAAAAAATAAAAAATTATAAAAATAAAAAAGTAAAAAATATTTTTCTTTTCTTTTAGTATAATTATCATATAAAAAAAAATAAAAAAAAAAATCAAAAATATAAAAAATTGTCCATAATAAAAAAAATAAAATAAACAAAGTTGGTAAAAGAACACCAACAAATAATACCTTCAATTGAGTATTGGAGATCCATTAACGGGGAGAGAGTTCCCAACGGTGGCCGGAATCGCGCGACGGTGAATTAATAATCTGGAACTTGGATATCGATTAGATGGGTATAGGAAGTCGAGTAAGTTCGATATACATCTACAGTCGGTGGGTGCTAGGTGTTAGTCTCTCGTCAAATTTATCCCAACAATAAGGCAAAAATTTATCTATCAAAAAGAGATCTACGGGATCCTCCTTATATATCTCTTAACCCACACGCGATTAAATCGAATTCGCCGTCAACCATCCATTAGGGAAACGCTTTAGCTCAGCATAATACATTTTTATAGTTTTATTCTAACCGTGAAGTAAATTTGATTATTTGGTTTAAGTTGTCTATCTCGTTATCCGTTAAAATAGTTTGTTAAAAAAATTAGTTTAAATTTTCTTTTTCTACTTTGTGCATGCGCACTCGTTCTCAAACCCGCAACCGTAACCGTCAACAACAAGCCCAACCGGCTGTTGTTCAACCATTTCATTTAGAAGAACCTTTTGTTAATCCTCCCCTAGTTCCGATGGCTGATAACCGGACTATGGCACAATTGCTCCAAGCACCCACCGAGGGGTACGAGGATGCAATTGTAATTCCTGAAATCAATGCTAATTTTGAGTTAAAGCATGGTTTGATCAATCTTGTTCAAAACAAACAGTTTTTCGGACATGATAAAGAGGATCCACATGCTCACATCCGTTACTTCAATAAGATTACCTCAACGATGAGATTTCCGGATATCCCGAGCACGTCAATTAAGCTTATGCTTTTTCCATTTTCTCTTGAAGGTTCAGCCCGGATTTGGCTAGAAAAAGAACCTCCTCGATCAATTTTGACATGGGATGATCTTGTTTCAAAATTTCCCACTAATCAATTATTCCTCCTCAAAAATGACAAATCTTCGTAACGAAATCACGAGATTTCAACAAAGATTTAACGAATCATTTTACGAGGCTTAAGATCGATTTAATGACCTTCTTCGAGCATGCCCTCCTTACGGAGTTATTTCAAAAAAACATCATTAAAGCTACATTTTACAATGCTTTGAAGCTAAAGAACAAGATTCGTTGAATTCTGCTGCGGGTGGAAACTTTTTTGATAATAAGCCTCGTGAATGCTTGAAAATAATCAGATAAAATCCACGGTCTAATTCACGAAACAAGGCAGTCGTTGCTAAAGTGAGTTCGAATTCATCTACCCCTGGAATTTCACCAGATGTTGCTGCTCTTACAACCGAAGTTTTTGAACTTAAGAATATGATGAAGACTATGCTTATCAACAAACAAAAAGCCCAAGCTCCCGCACCCGTAAAAGCGGTCGACGAGAGTTGTGTAACTTTATAGAGAGTGCTCATTCATTAAAAAAACATTTCCAGCCACCGAGGCAACATTATCGAGACAAACATTCAAGAGTACAGTTCACAAGCTTCTGCAGACCAAATTTTTAATCAAGGAAATACCAATTCCTAGACCTCCGATTGCTTTCAAACCAAATCTGACCTCCTGTTTTCTCCGTTTTCCAAAACAATCAAACCGTTCAATCAGAATCAAGGAAATAATTTCAACTAAAATCGAGGAACCAATTTCAATCAAAACCGTGGAAATAACTTCTACCAAGGACAAGTGTATCAACCTCTGACTAGTCAACCACCAGTTTACCAAGCTCAACCTTATCAAGCTCCTGCTCAGCAAATGCAAGGTGTTTCAAAGACCGATTTTGAGAATTATGTCAAGGCTAATGATGCTGTATTGAGAAATATACAAAATCAAGGCCAAGGTTTACAAAACCAGATGACAAATTTAATGGAAATGCTTTCTAAGTTCGTAAATTCCAGTACCGCTTTATCTTCGAATTCAGGATCTCTTCTAAGTAACACGGTTACTAACCCGAAGGAAGATTTGAAGGGTATTACTACCAGAAGTGGTATTACTTACATAGGACCTACGATTCCTACTTCTTCTCCTAGGGTAGTGGAACATAGAACCGAGGTGACAAAGGACTCAATTTTTCCTACTAATAACGGAATTATCGAAGATGTCCAACCTCCGGTTGTTCCAGTTGAAAACCAAAATCCAGTTTCTAAGCCAGATGTTGCTCCAGTTAGTGCACCGATGCCTAACCCAAAACCGCCAATTCCTTATCCGTCGAGGCGAAATGATGAGAAGCACAGTGAGAATGCTAACGAACAAAAAGAGAAATTCTATGAAATCTTCAAAGATATGAGTTTCGAAATTAGTTTTATGGATGCTTTGACTCTAATTCCCAAGTTTGCTTCAACTTTAAAAGCCTTAATCGGAAATAAAGAAAAGCTTAGTGAGATGGCTAGAACCCCTTTGAACGAACATTGCTCGGCGGTCATACTTAACAAGTTACCCGAAAAACTTGGTGACCCTGGCAGATTCCTTATTCCATGTAAATTTCTCGGAATGGATGAGTGTTTAGCCTTGGCCGATCTTGGCGCAAGCATAAATCTCATGCCATTTTCCGTGTGGAAAAAGCTTAACCTTCCAGACCTAACTCCAACGTGCATGACACTAGAACTAGCGGACCGTTCGATTTCATGACCGATTGGTATTGCTAAAGATGTCAACGTTAAAGTTGGTGTATTCTAGTTTCCAACCGATTTTGTGGTCGTAGATTTTGAACCAGGCCCTCGAGTACCTCTAATTCTCGGGAGGTGTTTTCATAAGACCATTTGTGCTTTGATAGACATGTACGAAGGTGAATTAACCCTTCGAGTAGGAAATGAGGCCATTACTTATAATCTTGATCAAACTTCAAGATACTCGGTTAATTATAATGATATGACGGCGAATCGAATCGACGTTGTTGAATTAGCTTGTGGAGAGTATTCTCAGGAAGTTCTATGATTTTCAGACGTGATCGCCAGTGGCAATCCAACTCCCTATTATGATCCGATAGTTTCAAATTCTTCTCCGACTCTCACTTCTTTCGGGGATAGTGATTTTCTACTTCTAGAAGAAGCTGAAGCTTTTCTTGCTCTAGCCGATGATCCAACTTCACCGGAAGTTGATGAATCCTATAATGACCCAGAAGGGGACATTCTTATTCTCGAAGCACTCCTTAACAGTGATCCTTCACTACCACCGAACCAAGGAAATTATTTGCCAGAAATCAGAAAGGACCTTAAACTGTGTGAAGCCAAAACTGCCAAATCTTCAATTGATGAACCTCCTAAGGTTGAACTTAAGGGCTTACCACCTCATCTCGAATATTCATTTTTGGAAGACAACAACAAGTTGCCAGTCATAATTGCCAAAGATTTGAGTGTCGATGAAAAGACCGCTCTCATTAAGGTTCTAAAGTCCCGAAAGCAAGCAATTGCTTGGAAACTTTCCGACATTAAGGGTATTAACCCGGAATTTTGTTCTCATAAAATTCTAATGGAAGAGGACTACGAACCAGCGGTCCAACATCAGAGAAGGGTTAATCCAAAGATCCATGATGTCATTAAGAAAGAGGTTAAAAAACTTCTTAATGCTGGATTGATCTACCCAATCTCGAATAGTCCTTGGGTGAGCCCAGTGCACTGTGTGCCAAAGAAAGGAGGGATGACCGTAGTGACCAATGATGAAAATGAGTTAGTACCAACAAGACTTGTAACGGAATAGAGAGTTTGTATTGATTATCGTAAGTTGAACGAAGCCACCCGAAAAGACCACTTCCCTTTGCAGTTTATGGATCAAATGCTTGAGAGACTCGCAGGAAATGAATACTATTGTTTCCTCGATGGTTTCTCGGGTTATTTTCAAATACCAATCGATCTGAAAGATCAGGAAAAAACCACATTCACCTGCCCATATGGAACGTTTACTTATCGCCGCATGCCTTTTGTCTTATGCAATGCACCGGGTACGTTCCAGAGGTGTATGATGGCTATTTTCTATGATATGATTGAAAAGACAATGGAAGTTTTCATGGATGACTTTTCAGTTTTCAAAAATTCTTTTTCAACGTGCCTTTCCAATTTAGAAAAGATGCTTAAATGGTGTGAAGACACTAATTTAGCTCTAAATTGGGAAAAAAGCCATTTTATGGTGAAAGAAGGCATCGTACTTGGACATAAAATTTCAAAGAAAGGAATAAAAGTCGACAAAGCCAAAATAGACGTCATTGCTAAATTACCTCACCCAACTACCGTCAAAGGTATTAGGAGTTTTCTCGAACATGCAGGTTTTTACCGTAGATTTATCAAGGACTTTTCAAAAATTTCTCGACCCATGACACATCTCCTTAAGAAAAACACTCCTTTTATTTTCTCAGAGGAATGCATTCAAGCTTTTTAGATCTTAAAGAAGAAATTAACCGAAGCTCCAATTCTGATTGCCCCCGACTAGGACCAGCCCTTTGAGCTTATGTGCGATGCTAGAGACTATGCCATAGGTGCGGTTCTGGGGCAACGAATTGAGAAACACTTTAGGCCTATACATTATGTAAGCAAAATGATGACCGAGGTGGAATCGAACTACACCATAATAGAAAAGGAAATGTTGGCTGTGGTGTACGCTTTCGAAAAATTCCAGGCATACCTCATCATGAATAAAAGCATAGTGTATACGGACTATTCCGCCCTTAAGTACCTATTTGCTAAGAAAGATGCCAAAGCAAGATTGCTAAGATGGGTTCTACTCCTTCAGGAATTCGATTTTAAAGTAATTGATACGAAGGGAGCTGATATGCGTGAAAACACATATCCGTTTTATATCAAAAATAGCCCTAAAAAGACAAAATTGTGCTTTAAATGCTTGAATATTGCTTGTTTTGTCTCTGTGATTGTGTAGGTGCGGATATTGCAAAAATCACAAGAAAACGGTTAAAACCGGGCAAACACGAACACGGGAACGGAAGAGTACGCAAAGAGCCGGGAGAAAGCTATCAAAAGTCAAAAGTGGTCAACTCAAGTCAACCTTTGGTTAACTTAAGTCAAACCACAAAAAGACAAAACTCCAAATATTTCCAAATCAGTCCCTCATTAATTCTAAAATTACAAAAATAATCCCTAAAAACCTAACGGTGTTAACTCTTATAACAAAAAGAGTTAACACCCGTTATTTTCTTATAATACAAATCAAGTCCAAGCCCAATCCCAATACCCGGCCCAAAACCCCTTTATAAGCCCGAAGTCAAATAAACTTTACCCGAGTTTATTAAAAGTTAAACTCTCGCACCCTATTATAAGTTTTTACGCGGGAAAAGTCAGTTTTACTATTCATCGTCTCCAAGGTATAACCACGAAGGTAAAATCAAGGGGCAAATCACAATTGGACATGGGGAAAGCTAATACAAGTGATAAGGATTATAGTGACAGGGTAAAAACGTCATCAAATGCTTCTTATTGGTTAAGCCCATCAAGTGAGGATCGTGGATAGTAAAGAAAGCACAAGAGGAAGGGATTTTTACACCTGAGGTACACACAAAAGAAGCACAAAGGCTTCTGACACACGGATGCCATGCTGGCAATCCGTGTGCCCTTCAATCTAATCCAACGACCAAGATTAATCTTCCAATGATTGAAGGAATGAAGGGCAGGGATTGAGAGGAGCTTGTAACTGAATTTAGACCTAGAAGCTTCAGGGTAAGGCTATAAATAAACCCCCTCACTCACACACAAAGAGGGATGGAGATTAATTTAGCTTATCTAGTTTTAGCTTAAATTTGTAGTAGCTTATTTTTCCGTTTCCATTTTCCAAGTATTGTACTCTCATTTTCACTATAATGTAATCAGTTTCTATTAATGAAAGCAAGCTTTTCCTTATACACACTTTGTCTAATCTTCTTTCCATTTCTCTTAAATCACCTACTGTTTGATAAGTTTCTCACAAGCTCATATAAGCTCATCTAAGTCTCAAAGCTTATATTTGAGCTAAATCAATCATCTAATCTAATTAAACCTTAAAATCAAATAAGTACCTTTGCTAAATGGACTTTGGACAATTGGAAGGGAAGCTAACAATGGAAGAGCTTCCAAGGACTTAACTAGCTTATCCAAAAGATTAGCTAGAGCTGTTGATAAGCTCTTTGAGCAAATTGAACCTTTGTTTAGCTAAGGCTTATGTAAGTTTTCTCTTTACATATATGTCTCTAGTTTCCAGCTTATTAATTGCTTAATTTTGCTTATTTTAGCTTAACACTGTCTCTTTGTGCTTATTGATTATGTTATGCCCTCTTTTTTCATTTTTTATGAAGTAATAATTTTTAGTTTTTACTAAATTTTCTTAACAATTCATAAAAATACCAAAATAGTAGATTATTTTTTAGTTACTAGTTTTGGCTTATTTGCTTATTCATATATGCTTATTATTTTGTATAAAGCTGTGTGTAGCCTGGTAATTAGTTTTAAGTTTTAAATCTATCTTAATTTCAAAAGTTTAAATAGAATTTTCTATAGTTAAAGGGGTGTTTGGAATAGTAGTACTAACCATAAGTTAGTACTGCTAGAGTTTTTTTTAGACTTAGGATAGTCTTTTTAGCTTCTTATCTAAGTGAATTTAAGCTGTTTTTATAATCTACGTTAGAATTAATAGAGTTTCCATTAGTTAAAGTAATATAATCTTAAATCAGTTAAAGTCTCTTTTGTATTTTAGTGATAATCTTCTCAAGGATTAATCATTGCTTGAAATGTTCTTAAGTTGGTGATTTTTGAGTGTTAAAATTGGTTAATAGGTTCTGCATTTAAAGGATTTGAGTTAAGGTTAAAAAAGTATCAACTGCATCAGCAGTTAAAATTGAACAAACTGTCAATTTTAAGCTCAAGTTTCAGTAGGGTAAATTAGCTGTTAGCTTTTCATTTTTAGAGTACTAGTAGCTTATAGGATAATTTCTATTTGTCTCAACTTAGTTTTTAAAAATTAGCTTATTCTATTATCTGTTTTTAGCTTTTAAAGTCAGCTGTTTTACTTTTCTTTAAAAAAAAGTTCAAAGACAGCATAAGCTGTTTAAATTGTCTGTTTTCACAAACCTTTTTTAATAAGCTCTTAAGTTTCAAAATTCTTCCAAAAAGCATTTTTGTAACACCCCCAAATTGGGTCGCAGCGGAATAAGGGTCTGGGGCGTGTTACTTCATAGATCAATAACACAAGATATATATAGAACGACCAAAAAGTCGTTTTAAAATTGATACATTAGATTTAACAAGTATTTGATACAAATAGCCCGAAGCTTTAACTTGTTCCTGATTATTATTACAAAGATACTAGTTTACAACCTAAAACAACCATATCTTTAGCATGGCTTCCCAAAACAAAAGCACCAATGTATCCTTGGCACCTTATGCTTACTGATCTCTTGAAAAACATTGCATTAAAACGTCAACAATAATGTTGGTGAATTCATAGGTTTGATAAATCATAATATGCAGGACCGCAAGACTTTTCCCGTGATAATGCAACACATGCAGACATCACAAAACCATATTACATTTTCCTAAGCTCATGACACTGAAGCTCGACGATCTTTCTTGCAATAATAATGTATTGCAATTTCTGCCCGATTAGATGTTCAACCCGAAAACATCCTAAATTCGACATGCTATACGTTCGTTCTCGGTGATAGCTAGTCACACCGAAACGGGGAGGTCTTCTTCCTTCCCCCAATAGATCTATTCCATAACATTCGCGCTCACATAATGTAATTAACTACTACACTATGCAATTGACATTTTCCATGATAAGGGGCTCAACTTGTGTTCTCGCTTACTTTAGTCAAACATGGTAATCAATACTTGCGTTTTTAATTTATAAAACAAAGCAAAAGTTCCACCCCATAGTTTATATAAGTCATGAAATCGTAAAAATGTGGGCTATGAACTCACCTTGAGTTCGATAATCCCAAATTTCGCAGATAAAGCGTCACGTAAAGGGATCGAAAATGCTACCTAAATTATCATAGGTCGTAATAAGTAAACCATGTACTTCAATTAACCTAACATTATATACAAGTCTATGTTAGATCACATCATACTATCTTTTCGGGGCTATCATAATTAAGAGGTCATGTAGTGAACGTATGAGGAGCTAGAACACTTTAAATCGTAAATCCAGCAACTCGTCGATACGCCACCCCGAAGAGGCCTCATTATGAAACTCCCTAGTAATATAGTACTTTGATAACCACATATAATTCTATATAGTTCAATCACCAACTAATGGTTTTGGTAAAATTACGTTTAATAAGTAAAAATATTTATAATTATCGTTTTAGTAAAACTAGCATAACGTTTGCGTATAAGCCGATTTTAATGTTTCTTATATGCCTCATCATATTTCCGTATTAGTTTCGTATTAGGACGAGTTATCATAATTTGACATTTTCCATATTTTGACCCTCTGGTGAACAGTAACTTTTACTGTTCACATCAGACGTGAGTTTTATTTAAATCGTATTTGTTGTCGTAAAACCCGTAAATGTCGTATTTTATTCGTTATAGCTCCGTTTTTAACGATTCTTTCGAGGACGTTCTCGTTATTGAAAATCCTATCAATTTATAAGGTTTACAAAAATATAACTTTCTGTCATGAACAGTAACTTTTATAAAAATAGTTTTATAAAAGTATTAATTGTCGTAAACTCGCGAAATTCATAACTCGTTCGTTATTAATTGAAAAATTACGATTCTTATCATTTTGGAATCCTAAAAATATGTATTATTTGTTAAAAATATCAAACTTGCTGTTTGAATAATTTTTATAAAAAGTTTTTATAAAAATTCTTTTATAAATCCGTTTATTTATCGTATAACTTGTTTTTACCATAACTTTTTCGTTATTTATCCGTTTGACAAGTTTCTTACTTTTTCGGAATCGTCATGAGTCGTATTATTTTATAAAAATATAAATTAAGTATGTTTTTATACACTTTTGGGACAGAAAGTTTGGGTGACTTTATTAAGTCTATTTTTAACCTTGTTTTTATATTTTACACTTTATAACTTTACCAAAAGTGTACAAGTCTTTTACTTCCATTATGACTTTATTTTTGTGTTCATATATCATGACTAAAAGCTCATAAACAAGATTAACATGTTATTTATCATACTTTTACTTGGAACATATCAAGTGATCTTTTAAAACCCTAATTTGCATTAACACTTTTTAAGCTTAATTAAGATTGTAAAATACTTATGTATCCATTTATAACTTCATATTACCATCCATACAACATGTGTATAAGCTCATAAAACTATATTTCCAAGAAAAATCCATGTTTACAAGTTAAACATATCCTAATGGTGATTTCACTACATAAACATCACATATGCATATAATCATATAAATGAAAAGTTAAGGGCTTAAGATAACCTTAATGAGATGATGTAGGATGATGACAAATAAGTGCTAAACCCTTGTTTAGACTTTAAACCCAAGATTATAACCAAGAAAACCCTAGTTTCCAAATGAAAACCCTAATCTTGATTTCTTGATTAATACTTGAAAAAGGTAATCCAATGCTTGGAAACACCTTAGAATATCTTAGGATGGATGTGTATAGATGTGTATAGGTTGTATAAAATTTTGTATGGATTTGGTTGGAGGCTTGTTTCTTGCCGTGAGCTAAAGGAGAGAAAAGGAAGAGATTTTGTGAAAATTTTACTAAGTGTTTATGCTCTATGAGTTACCTATCATGTTTACTTGCACTTATATGCATTCAAATGGTCAATAGCTAGTAAAAACATTCAACCAACATCAAGAGGATTTCAAGGATTCAAGTTTTTGTGTCTTTGGTCAAACCAACATGGAATGGCTAAATATTAATGCAAATGAGGTACATTTGACCAAGTTGTAAGATTTTTCTTATATAACCTTGTATAAATTGCACTAATTTCGGCATATATATGCTATATATGATATATTTTTGTAACTTTTATGTATTGGGTATAAATGTGGGTATTTGTTGAAGCGTAGAATTATTTTTGTGGTTCCGGGTATGCCTAAACGTATTTTATTGCGAAACGTATTTAATTTACGTAACCAACAAAAATAAAATATAAAATTTAATTATTACTTTTGAAGAAAAAAATAATAATATAATGATGGCTTGACATAAACTTTAATTTGTTTGGTGTCCGTTTACGTTGGTTGTTGATTTTTAGTTCACGTGATTTAACTTAACACTTAAAATTAAAAGCGAACGCGTACGAGAAAATAAAATAAATAGTGAATTTAAATAGCGTCGTAAATGACCTGAAAATAAGAAATGTTACACCAATCAACAATATGAATCAACGATATAATTATACAAACTAAAACTAATTAACAATCACAATAAAATAGAGAGATAGAGAAAAGAACAATCAAACCAAGATGCCAAGATTTTATAGTGGTTCGGCTACGAAGCACCTCTTCGCCTTACTCCACTCCCTGAGTATCCTACTCAAGATTTTACTATGTCAACAAGCTCCCTTTAGGAGAAGAAAACCATTTACACGTCGCTTACGTTGTTTTTCGACACTAAGCTAAATGTCGAGTCCTAATCTTAGCTATAACCAATCTACCACTTCACAATCACTACACAATCACAAGATCTACACTATCGGATTTACACACAATCCGAATCACACAATTACACAAGATAATTACAATAGAGATTTGGTACTTAGAAGAAGAGATGATACATCACTAAATAATAATTCGTTTCTTGGAGAATACGAATGTTCTTCTCTTGCATTTGATAGAGAGGAGATGAGAGATGAGAAGTAAGAGATTGGATCACTTGAAACAAGATAAAACAATGTTAGTGATCAAGAGATTTAAAGAGAGAAAGAAGGTTTTTAGAGAGAGAAAGTTATTTGAAAAATTCGTGCAAAGAGGAATATTTTTCTGCCAGAAATAATGCAGTATTTATAGACAGTATTTCCAACCGCTATCTAGCGGCGGTCCTGGCGGTCCCAGATATATCTAGGGGCCGCCAGACCTATAAGAGGGCCGCCAGGTAGACTCCGCTCCTGTTTTTTTCTTTTTGTGGGGAAGGTTGTATCGGGTATGGAAGATTCCATTTTAGAAGGAAAATCAGATTTATATTATTAAATAAAAAAATTTCTTTTATTAAAAAGTAGTTATGTATATTTATTTTTGTAAAAATACTTTTGTGAAAATGTAATGGTTAAGAAAAAATATTTTCATGATCACTAATCATGCTTAATAATTTGTTTGTACATTCCTTAAGTGATTAATCTTAGAAATGGAAGTTTACGATTAATAATTTGTAAACGTTTAGTTATATCGTAAATATTTTTACATTTTGTTATTATCAAAACGTTAAGTGGTCGAAAAATATAAATAACGTTTTTAGACATTATTTGTATTAACAGTCACATTCTTTTCTTGTCTTTTCTTGAGGATTGTATTCGCTTTTCTGCTACCCTTCAAGTTGCCTCATTAGTTAGGATAGTGATCTCTTTGAACTGAAATGGACCTAAGAAGATTGAGTCAAGCAACATTTGTCCATTCTCCTTTCCCTCAATGTATAACAACATACGACTTTGTCATGTATCATAACCGCCTTTCTCAAACATAGGTGGTCGGTTTTCAGCTCCAACAACAAGAACATTTTCAAGTAGTAATGACAAGATGAATTGATGATGTGTGAAATAATATAAGGATCGTTTCAATGATTAGAAAGTGTTGTGTTGTTTTGTTATGTTGTTGTTAAAGTGATTATGGGTTCAAATAATGATGAATACGGTTTTCAAAATCTTGTCGCGCTTTTACTTTCTAAGTCCCAACTCTCAATTTTTAAAAACTTAAATCGCAAGTTTTATTAAAGTTAAATCGCTTGATTTTATTAACTTAAATCGCTTGAATTTGAAAACCTACATCGCTTGAATATACAACTTAAATCGCTTGATATTAAATCACTTGATCTTAAATCGCAGGATTTATTATTTCACAACTTTTAAATCGCACAACATGTTTATTTCGCACAACTTAAATC